>JBBPTG010000360.1:0-20359 GCA_038093975.1 Chalciporus piperatus | reverse complement strand
TTACTGACCCACCGATAATTATCAGTGGCTCCCAATCGCAGTCCAAGGATGACCCGAGACAGTGAGACAGGTTTCATAGGCTGTGAGGTCCGAGCCTGCTCTAAGCGTAATGAGCGCACGAGAATACACTGAAGAAGCAGAGTAAGTGGAGGGTCGAGCTCGAAGTTGTGGGCTGCAAGGAAAGAACGGTAAATTCCTTTACCGTCGCATTTGAAACTGAAGCTTGACGACTTAGAAGTCAGTGTCGTCCGAAACCGTCAACGTTTTGAAGAATGTACCACCGAACCTGCATGTTGTTCGACTGGATTACAGACATGTGCTGTGACCGTGGTTGGCCAAGGCGACCACGATTGGTTCGTCAAACCATCTGGATACACCAACAGAACTCCACGAAAGTATCGCACATAGTGTTTAAAAGTCCAGTTAAGTTAAGTTTTTGTACCTCTTTTGACAAAACTGTAACTGTAACTGGTTATCAATTTCTGCAAAATCAGTTTAACTGAACTGAAACTCTACATAACTGTCATATCAGTTATGGTCCGGTTTGTGACCGGTTTTTTGTAATAACTGGACAGACATTAGAAAGCCCTGATTCTTAGCTTTAAAATGACCCCTGGATCATGTGATTTGGTTCAGTCCTTGAGAAGATATGCTCATTTTATGATATTACCATGATTATCATATGTTTTGGTGGATATAGCATTGGAATGGAGGTCAAGTTAAGTAAAATACAAGCAAATATGTAATCTCAGCAGTGCAAATTAACATGTGTATTTGAGTTGAGTGTGTCTCAATCAGTCATTTCATCAATTTACTTCAATATTCAGACACAAAGTCAAATAAGGTCAGAAAAATTTGTAAAAAATCAGGAAAAATAGTGGTAGATGACCATATATAGGTTATTATTTATAACCAGTTATAACCAGTTTGTGTACAGTTTTGTAATATTTTGGAAGTGACAAAACTGTAACTGAAACCGGATGTAACCAGTTACAATTTTTCGCTCGGTTTCAGTTATATTTCACTCCAGTTAAGTTAAGTTTCGGTTTTTTTCCAGTTATGTACCTGGACTTTTAAACACTAATCGCACATTCAGCCCCAGGCTTGGCCGAGATATTAGATAACTTGAAGGGATTTTGAAGATCGTCGAATAAGACTTGAGATCTGAGACTATTGGCGGGGACAAGAATCTTCTACTCAAAATGACGCCAAAAGACTCGAAGTCCCTGAGGTAGGCCTCCAATACTACAAAACCAGGGGGCATTTGTCGTTCCAGTGCCAGAAAAGCCCGGCTGCAGCATGTTAGCAGTGTCAATATTCCCAATGTGGGTTATTGGAAATTGGGATGATCTCATGTCACCTGACCAAAACGCGGTGGACGCGACGGTGTCAATTAATGTGGACTTGCTGTGGAAGGTTGAAGCTTTGAAGATCGTACGTTGCACTGAGTTCAATTTGTGGTCAAATTCACCACCTCGTGCACCTCCACAAGACAAAGCAAATCCCAGGTCAGTAGAACAATGCCACTTCACAGAGTCTGACATATGTGGACTCTATAGTTGATTTCCTCCGAGTCGGAGGATAAATAGACCAAGAGCCTCTCAATCGACCGGTCAGTCTCCATTTTCCTGCCCTCTCTGTGCTAAAATGTCCTCAGATCACCGACAAGAAACCCCTCCTCCCTCTAGCGCGACTCACGACGGCAGTGCGCCACACCCGCCACTCCCACAGACGGACTCGACCCCAGTGATCAAAAAGCAGGCCGGTCACGCGCCGTTTGCGTCTGAGGTCCCTGAAGACATCAACAAGATCAGGATTCCACTCGCACTCGAGATGACCAATCGCTGGGTGGGCCCAATGCCCGTCGACACCTTTCTCGATGAATTCCTTCCTGTTGCTTCCGACTCGCCACAATGTCCATCACTGCCGGAAAATCCTTTCCAAGAAATGCTGAGCCAGTCGTCAGAAAGCAATCGCTACAACCCCTTCGTAAGTACCGCGTCCATATCTCCTCACGGCGTTGTTGACCAGGTCCACTTTGCAGATTCGAGCCACAGAGGGCTTGATGCCCAGATTCGTCGCCGTTAACACTAGCACCAAGCCAGACGCCCAAGAGAAGCTCAAGCCGGATGTCTCTATCTATCCTGCGAGCGATCGAGTGCCTACTGGCACGAGCTTTTCGCAGATGGAGTTATGGGTAGAATTCAAAGAGAAAGGGGGAACACTCCCCTTCCAAGATCCCAAACCACCGTCTACTGACGCGTCTAACGACTCGGCAACCATTTTCACGCCAGAGACACAACATGCCCGCGAGATGCGTGGCCAGCTTATCAGCTACGCTGTCGCCCACCACGCCCGCCAATTCCGACATTTCTCATTCTCCATCTTCATTGCCGACGATCACGCTCGCTTTCTCCGATGGGACCATGCTGGTACCGCCGTCAGTGCTGCGTTCAACTTCCGCGAACAACCCGAGATCATGGCATCCTTTCTCTGGCGATTCTCTCATCTCTCGCCAGCGCAACGCGGGTATGACACGTCAGTTCGCCCCATCGAACTTTCATCCGATCTCGCTGAGCGTGTCCGGAAGGCGCTTGGCATCGACAATGTAATGACTCCGTTGTTCGAGTACGATCTGCCCGGGCTCTCAGGGAAAGGTCGCGGCTATGGACCTTTCCCACCTCTCCCGAGTCGCTCGCTGGTCGGCCGTTGTACGCGCAGTCTTCCTATACTTTTCGTCCCGGACCCCGCCCAGGAGAATAAGGATGTTACCACTCATGCTGAGCCAAGCTCGGAGAAAGCATCTCCATGGGAGCGAGAAGGTGTCGTGTATTTGAAGGACACGTTCCGATTCCTCTCGCAGGATAAGGATAACAAGATTATGGCCGAACACGAGATATATGCATTACTTCACGAGAAACAGACGCCCAACATCCCGCAGCACGTCGCTGGAGGTGATGTACCAGAAGGCATGACGCGAACCCAAGACTTCCTCGACGCCGACTGGTTGTGCGTGGGGGCGAGAGTGACCTCATTCCAACATTATCGGCTCGTTCTTGACGTCGTCGGACGTCCGCTCACCACGTTCACATGCACCAAAGAACTCGTTCAAGCTATCTATGATGCCATGCAAGGTGCGTTCGTGCTGTTCCTCTTTAGAATTGGGGTTCACTGACGTGTGGATGACCAGCTCATTGGCACGCGTACGAAATTGTGTTCATCCTACATCGAGACATCAGCGTTGGCAATATCATCATTACACATGACGGGCGTGGCTTGTTAATCGACTGGGAGATGGGGAAGCTGGTTGGGGAAGTCGGAGCCCGATGGTATGATCGCACGGTAAGCCCATTTGAGCTGGTGCCAGTCGGGTGTTCGCATGCTCACATCGCCTGATGTACAGGGCACATGGCAGTTCATGTCGGCGGCCCTCCTTAAGGACACTCACAAGATGCACACACTCTCCGACGATATCGAATCGTTCATCCACGTCATCGGATGGCTCATCCTTCGATTCATTCCTTCGGACGAGCGCTTTGACCCCTCAGCTAGGGCTGCCAACATGATGAAGTTCGACGAAGCTCATGTCGATCGCAATGGCCGACCCTTTGGTGGGGATGCCAAGGCAGACTCCTTTTGTTCAGGACGGTACCCTTCTCGCGACTTCCGGTTTAAACGACCCACCCCGCTCTCAGATCTTTTGTCGACTCTCCGTAAACCATTCAAAACATTGTATTCTGAGGATCATCCGACCGTTGAAGACAGAGCTAAGCTCGGCGACCCCACTCAAACTGCCGAACAATTAGAAGACCTGAGGTCCGAAATTCGTACTTACGATCGAACCGTGCGAAATTTGCAATCCTCGACATGGTTCATTGACGCCATTGAGGCCGCTTTGGGCAAAGGTGGTTGGCCGGAGGACGACGGGGCCGATGAAACCGTTTACACGCCTTCCATAGGTTTGCTGACGGAGTTGCAGCAGCGACAAAGGACGACCCGGCTGCGGATTGCAGAGAGTCAGTTCGCTGACTCGAAGTGTTCATCAGGGAGTTCGAAGTGTCGCGCAGCAAGCCCGACCCCCGAGCCCAGTGCTAAACGTCGTCGTGGAGCTAGTACACCGCTCACGTCGAGCTCTCATATGATCTAAATTGATTTACCTCTACCTTATTGTTTCAATACTCATACCCCAACGTTCTGTCTCATTTTCAAAAGTGGCATCAACTCAGACGCACCACATGTGCATCCGGTGATATCCCAAGGATATCGTCCTCAAGTTTTGGAAGTTACTGAGTCGCCGCCGCTTGACTCAGATATAAGTTTGGTTAGTCCTCGTTATTCTCCGACGCTCGCCCAACCACCAGTGTTGGTCGCTCGTTGTGAGCCAGTCCAGCAATCTAGACATCTATTGAATAGCCTCAATCGACTTTTCACAATCTCAGTGGCCCACATTACGATGCAGCCATACAGTGGTGCTCAGTTACCACTCAGTGTGCCTCCTGAACTCAGAGATAATGTAGTTTCACAGGTGCGAGTGCATCCATCCAGGTTACTACGAGGCTGCATTCACCGAGATTCAGCACGGAGTCTCCAGCTGTCTCCAGTGTAGTAATTTTGACTGACATTTTGTCGTTTTTACCCATGGTATTTGTGGAGACCGAAACTGTTCCCTCGCAGGGTGCTGTCCTCGATTATCAGCCATCTCTTACTGACCCACCGATAATTATTCGCGAATCCCGATTGGAAGTTGTGGATTGTATCTCGCGCAGACAACGCGCAGTGATCAAAGTCATCGGTCACACTGGCATTCCGAGTCACTACCTTGTGGACCTCCACAGCACAAGGGAAGTTCTAGGTTAGTGGAACAATGCCGATCACACAGTTTGACCCATCAGGACTCTTCCTGCTCTTTCCGTGCTAAATATGACCTTAGCATCACCACGAAGAAACCCTTCCCGGGCCCCCTTCTAGCGCGACTCACGACGGGAGTGCGCCATTCGCGCCACTCGCGCAGACCGAATCGAAGCCACTAATCAAACAGCAGGCCGGTGACGCGCCGTTTGCCTCTGAAGTTCCTGGAGACGTTCGCCAGGTTTGTCGTCAGCTCGCATCTGAGATGACCGGTCGTTGGGTTGGTCCAATGCTGGTCGATCAATTCCTCGATACCGTATTCCTGCCCGCTTTCTCCGTGCAGTTTCCGTCACTCGCCCAGGATCCTTTCCAGGAAGTGCTCGAGCAATCGTCAGAAAGCAGCCGCGACAACCAATTCATAAGGACCTATTCATCCATATCTCGTGACGGCGTTGTTGAGAATACTCACCTTGAATATTCATGCAATAGCTAATTTCGTCGCTCTTACCACTAGCAACACGCCTGACACAGATGAGATTCTGAAACCGGGTATATCTAGTATCTATACTGTCGATGAAGCCCCGAGCTCTTCGGAGATGGAGCATCATGCCCTCGAAGTACGACGAGAATGGAAAGCTGAAGCAAGAGATGATCCTTGTCATGTCACGGTATGAATATCCTTTTGCTGCTCGACTTTCCGTCCCTTACACAGCAATCTTTCAGTAATGCCATTCGTAACGACCCCTTGTGCACTCTTCTTACTCTGGGCATTTATGTATTTCTGTCGCAACGCCTAAACGAATTCATCCGTAGCGCCACCCTCGACTTCCTTCAGAAAATATCCAAGAACACAGAACTCCTTGACCCTCGAACACCGCCATTCATACGTCCGCAACGCCGCCATGTTTGCTCTCTACGCCGTACATCGCGAACACGATTATCTCGTTCCCGATCCCGCTGATCTCATGCAGACTTTCCTCGCTGCCGAATCTGTTGCGACGTGCAAGCGGAACGCGTTCGTACTCCTTGTCAGCCTAGCAATGAATAAAGCGGTGGAGTGGCTACAAAGTGTATGGGATGACGTCGACCCGGATTATAGAAGGGAAACATTAACGATCAGATTTCGATTCTGGCAGCGGAGCCAAGGGAGGCGGAGGGGATTAGTGGAGCCGGATGCAGTGAAGAGGACGCATCAGCAACACTGCAAAAAGTCTGAAGTTACTGGAATGACTGGATCAGTTAAACCAGTACGCCAGTTGCTCAGTTGCCCAGTCATCCAGTCAGCCAGTCATTTCAGTAATCTCATTGGTTCATTAGCCCAGTCACTTCAGTAGTCTCAGTAGCTCAGTAGCCCAGTGTTCCAGTCATCCAGTTATCTCAGTAGCCTAGTAGCCCAGTGTCCCAGTCATGTAGTCATCTCAGCAGCCTAGTAGCCCAGTGCCCTAGTTATCCAGCAATCCAGTTGTCTCATTACTCCAGCCATTCAGTATTCCAGTATTCCAGTAATCTAGTCACTCAGTGGTCCAGTAATCCAGTAGTCTCAGTAATCCAGTCACTCAGTGATCCAGTAATCTAGTCACTCCAGTCACTCCAGTCACACAAGTGACACCAGTAACCCAGTCACCAGTCACTCCCAGTCACCTCAGTAATCCAGCCACCCAGTAATTCAGTCACCCAGTCACCTCAGTAACCCAGTAATCCAGTCACCCAGTCCCAATTACTAGTTCACTATATCTTATGATTAATTCACGACAGTTCAGAAAATGCGAAATATATTATGTCTAACTATTACATGTATTGTGGTACAATAGTTACAAGTTAATGAAGTGCCATGCAACACGAGCAGCTATGTACGAGGTGAGTAGGTGTGTTAGTCAACAAATAAACACGAACCTTTGAAGCCAGCGGGGCTGTTGAGCCCGCGCCGGCTTCGTTGTTTGAGCTTGAGGTGGTGAGAAGTGGTGGTAGCGGGCCGAGCAGTGCGAGCAGCTGTTTGTGGGGTGAGCAGGTGGCTTATCACTCACCTCGTGAAGCCGGCGGGGCTGTTGAGCCCACGCCGGCCGCGTTTTCGCGTTTTCGTCGTTTTCGTGTCGGGAGTGGTGTGGTAGGTGGTAGTGGGCCGCGCAGTGCGAGCGGCTGTTTGCGGGGTGAGCGGATGTGGTGGTGAGCGAGTTCTCACTCACCTCGTGAAGCCGGCGGGGCTGTTGAGCCCACGCCGGCCGCGTTTTCGCGTTTTCGTCGTTTTCGTGTCGAGAGTGGTGTGGTAGGTGGTAGTGGGCCGAGCAGTGCAAGCGGCTGTTTGCGGGGTGAGCAGGTGGCTTATCACTCACCTCGTGAAGCCGGCGGGGCTGTTGAGCCCACGCCGGCCGCGTTTTCGCGTTTTCGTCGTTTTCGTGTCGAGAGTGAGGTGGTAGGTGGCAGCAGGCTGTTTGCGAGGTGAGCGGATATGGTGGTGAGCGAGTTTTCACTCACCTGGCGATGCCGGCGGGGCTTTTGAGCCCTCGCCGGCCGTTTTGTTGTTGTTGAGGTGTGGTGTAGTGGTGAGAGAGAGTCGAAGAGGTGGCGCGGCAAATTCAACATGGTCACGTGACTTTTTCGCGCGGATTTTGTGTCAAGTCCGAGCATTAGGGAAATGTGGCTACACTTTATTAGGATCTCCTACACTAGATAGCTACCATATTTTTTGTACACTTGTGTATGCTTTTTTGTACACTTTCAACAGGTTTGATCTCCACATACTTTGCTACACTTGTAACTACACACTTACTGCGCTTTTTTGTACACTTTTGCTACACTCTAACCTAATACACTTTCCCACACTTGTAACTACACATTTACTACGCTTTTTTGTACACTTTTGTTACACTCAATCTAGCTACACTTTCCTACACATTTGATTCAAGTTTTACTACGCTTTTTTGTTACACTTTGCTACACTCAATCACTACACTTGTAACTACACTTTTAGTACACTTTTTTGTCCACTTTAGCTACACTCTATCACTACACACTTTCCCACACATTTCACTACACTTTTACTACGCTTTTTTGTACACTTTTGCTACACTCAATCTAGCTACACTTTCCCACACTCTTGACTACACTTTTACTACGCTTTTTTGTACACTTTGCTCACTCAATCTAGCTATACTTTCCCACACTTGTAACTACACTTTTACTACACTTTTTTTGTACACTTCACTACACTCAATCCTAATACCCTTTCCCACATTGTTAACTACACTTTTAGTACACATTTTTGTGGACTTTAGCTATAATCCATCCTATGAATGATTATAAAATGTCACTAATTAGAATGACTCTATTAGATGACTGAATAGTACTGGAGTGATTGGGTGAGCTGAGGGCTGGGTAACTGGATAACTGGTATGACTGGTGTGACTGAAGTGACTGGTTTACTGGACCACAGGATGACTGGATTACTGGAGTGACTGGATTACTGAGGTGACTGGATTACTGGAGTGACTTGTGTGACTTGTGTGACTTGTGTGACTGGAGTGACTGGATTACTGGACCACTGAGTGACTAGATTACTGGAATACTGGAATACTGGATGGCTGGAGTAATGAGACAACTGGATTGCTGGATAACTAGGGCACTGGGCTACTAGGCTGCTGAGATGACTACATGACTGGGAAACTGAGCTACTAGGCTACTGAGATGTCTGGATGACTGGAACACTGGGCTACTGAGCTACTGAGACTACTGAAGTGACTGGATGATTGGATGACTGGGCTGCTGGGTTACTGGAACTACTGGATGACTGGATGACTGGGATGCTGGGTTATTGGAACTACTGGATGACTGAATGACTGAATGACTGGGCTACTGAGACTACTGAAGTAACTGGATGACTTGATGACTGGGCTGCTGGGTTACTGGAACTACTGGATAACTGGAACACTTGGCCACTGGACTAATGAGACCACTGAAATGACTAGATGACTGGATGACTGAGCTACTGGGACTACTGAAATGACTGGATGACTGGATGACTGGGCTGCTGGATGACTGAGACTACTGAGACTACTGGATGACTGAATGACTGAGCTACTGAAGCTACTGAAATGACTGGATGACTGGGCCACTAGGCCACTGGGTTACTAAGACTACTGAAACTACTTGATGACTGGGTGACTAGGTTACTGAAACTACTGAAACTACTGAAATTACTTGTTACTGGGCCACTGGACTACTGATTTAACTGATCCAGTCAATCCAGTAACTTCAGACTTTTTGCAGTGTTGCTGATGCATCGTGAAGGTTCTGGTGAAATGGGCCACGTGTCTGTACAGTGGTCAGCCCCTGCCTCTCGAGCAAAGTGAAAGCATGCATGAGACCACGTCCTGCAGTGGTGCCAAGGTATTGCTTGTGAAGGGAGTTGGCGAAAGCCATCAATAGGTGGAACCACCCAAAGGTCGGGACCAACCAATCAAGGCGTTCGAAGGAGTTGCGATCTTGAGCGCGAAAATTGAAGAGGCCCCGCAATCGAGCAGACGTGAGCTGATCACCAACCCATACAACTACTCGATCGAGTCCAGTCTTCTTCATCTCCTCCTCACTGTCCAAGCGAAGCTGATGCAGAACTGCAGTCATGACATTCGCATTTCCCTCGTAACTCGCCTCCTCCAAATGCTCAGTCCCAAGCATGAACTGACGGGTAATGTAGTGCTCGCCAATGGGAAGCTGATTGACTGGTGGTAGGGGGACAAAGATCTCGTCGTCCTTGTAGGGATAGGTAGCGAAATCGAACTCGGAGCTGTCAATGAGATAGTGGAGGATGCGGTTAACATCTCGTTCATACTCGGAAGGCATAGCTTGACGAGCACACAAGTAGATGTCATGGACTGAGAGAGGAGTCCGACGTCCCTGCGCACGGTATTCCTGAAGGGTACGGTTGCATAAAGGTGGTTCGGGGGGAGCGTTGGGCTGAAAGAAGACCGTAGAGGCTGTACCGGAGTCAAAATGACTTTGGTTGTCGATCCGCTGGGAAAAGACACGGAATGGTATGTTGACATTGTCGTGCGTAATGACGAAGGGGAACTGGTGGACCCAGTCTTGAACGACTTGCATCTCGTTCTGCGAAATTGTTTTGAGGGCACGGACGGACCATTGGTGACTCATCGTGATGCCGAACGAGTGAAGCAGGTCGATACTTTTCGCTGGCGTGCCCTGGGAGCGGAGGAAGACAGTGATCATCTTCGCGAAACGGCTATGGTGATGCGAGCGAGAAAACATGATTTGTGAAATGATAGATAGAATGACCTAGTTGATCATGAGCAAAGCACTTGTCCGAAAGGTGACACCACAAACCAGATCGGGAGCCTTCATGGTATTTCGCGCTCGTTGCCGGTCAGTCCGAGCAAGGCGTAACAGTAAGGACCATAATCTGGGAGTCCCGCCGAAGCCTGGACTGCTCAGCTTGAGGATCAAATCCTCAATGAACAAACTGCACAGCTCCTCCATGGACAGGTCCTCGGCGGGACACTGCAGCACATGCTTGATTGCATCGAGCTCATCATCAATGACGTCACCGATGCAGGTGAAAGCAAAGCGCTCGATCACCGTCTTCGCTCCGTGCGCTCGTGCGCGGGTGCTCTTCGTCAACCGAGGTGGCTGGTGCCAGCGAGAAAGGATGGAGGGCAGCTCCTCACTGACCATGAGTGCCGAACGTTCGTAGCGAATTTTCGGATCGAGAACACAATCTGGGTCCCCCCAGCTCACCAGATCGAGGAAGAGAGGAAGGTTGAGGCCGAGCTTATTCATGTAGTGGAGCACGTCTGCGACTTTAGCAGCTTTGTCGGGTCCGAGTCGCTCTCGGAGTAGACGGGTATGTGTGTGTTGGATGGGTGGGTTGGAGTCGTGATTTTCGTCGTCGGACTGGGATTCATCAAAGTCCGAAGCGAGATCAATGTCGTGTGCAAGATCTTGTGGAGTGTATTGGCTCGCGAATGGACCATAAAGATCGTCTTCGTCTTCGGAATCTTGGTACATGACAAGTTGATTAGCTAGGATTAGGATTTGCATTACATTCGTAGTGTGTACTAGGGATAAAAATACGACACAAGGCCCGTTGATTGACAGGCGTGACACGATGGACTCGTCACCCCACGAAAGTCTCCAGACGTTTCAGGAAGCGGAAGATTCGGGTGTCAGCCCGACCGCTTCCTGAAACGGATGGTTCGAGACTACCTAACCACCGCTTTGGCGCGACATTCTGGCTTTAACATGGGACTTTCGCACGTTTGCTGGTGGTGATGCTATGTCAAAGTTCCCCTGCGACCAAGAGCTCGTTTTACGCCAGATCAACGATTGCAAAGTATTGGAGAAGCATGTCGAGCTACAGCAATTGTGGCCTGATGTCATCTGGATTCAGGCTGTCTTTACATTTTCCACTGACCTGGCACACTGCATGGGTGTTGTACGGCTCGTGCCTCTGCCAGATAACTCATGGAACGCCCACACTTTTTTTACAAATATGCAAGTGCGTATATCCGTATATCCGTGTCTTCTTGTTTTGACAGTGCCTGATGCTGTCCTGATAGGATCTTAAACAGCACCTAGAGACGATCGGACCCAATCGCAACTCGCTCCCCACTCATGGGTATTGGGCCAGACAGCAAGCGCAAGAGCTCTCCTTCGACGACATCTCACCTGAAGTGATTATCGTCGGGTCAGGTCATAGGTAACCAAACTTGTTTCGTAGCAATGCTCTTGCAATTCACGGCGATCAGTGGTCTCTCCCTCGCAGCACGCCTCAAGTTTCTCGGCATCAAGGCGCTCGTCGTTGAGAAGAACGAAAGGGTCGGAGATAACTGGAGAAATCGCTACGATTCACTTTGTTTACATGACTCTGTCTGTGCGAGCACCACTTCCCAGTCTTTCGAAAACCATGTACTCACTTCCTTTGGGAGCAGAGATGGGTCACCTGCCTTATCTTCCGTAAGCATGCTCATCAACCATAACATCTAACACTGAGGGATGGCGTAGCTTCCCCCCTACGTGGCCTGTCTTCACACCAGCTACAAAACTAGCTGACTGGCTTGAGTCTTATGCTTGAAGCCTCGACCTCCACGTTTGGGCTTCGAGCATCGTTGTCTCCGCCCGTCCTTCAAGTTCGGATGATCAGCGGGGTTGGGACGTCAGTATACGGTGCCCGGGTGACATCATACGTGAGTTCAAGAACGTTCCACACCTGGTTTTAGCCACTGGGTTAGGTGGTGGAAACTGGAACTTCCCTCGTATCCCTGGAATGGTAAGTCCTAGAAGTGCTCTGGTTTCCTTGCTCATTGTTCAAAACAGGACACTTTCTCTGGAAAGATCATGCACTCCATGCAATACAAGAATGCTCTCGAACATAAGTCCAAACGAGTTTTCATCATCGGTAGTGGTACGTCAGCGCATGATATCGCCGCTGATCACTGTACGCAGGGCATAGGTTTGTTTTGTCATTGTTCCGTGTCCCGTCCAGGTGACCATCGTAAAGCTTCCAGACGTGACAATTTTCCAACGTAGCCCTATGAACGTTATGACCAGCGCTGCGAAGAACGCGATGACAGCTGGTGTCTATTGCGAAAATGGACCTCCGCTGGAAGTTGCGGATTGCCTGAATGCGTCGATCCCCAACCTATTCATGACCGGTGAATTCGGACAGAGATATGGACAAGTGTGCTGAAATGGTCATTGGAGCATCTCGATTACTGATCCAGCTTAGGGAAACACTCGATGGATTGGACCAAGTCGGATTTCAATGCAACTTGGGCATCAATGATACAGGCCTCATTCTCCTGGCTTGGAATCGGTACAGTCTTCCGGACGTCCTTGTTGCAAATCGTACCGACCAAGAAGGCAAATAGTGCTGGTGGATACTACATAGGTACGCTGTCAAAGTTGCCCCGTATAATGGGTTCTCAAGTCTTTCATTCTAGATTCGGGAGCCAGTCGACCCATCGCTGATGGGCTTATCAAAATCAAGGATGGCACCAAAATTTCCCGAATCACGGAAACGGGCATCTCCTTCGAGGACGGCACGGAGGCTGTGGCCGACGTGATTATCTTCGCAACCGGGTGTGAAGGTTTATCTTTCATGTTGATTATCTCTTATCGATCCTTTCGTTTGCTTGGGAGATGCACGGGACACCGTTCGTGAGATATGCGGTGACGACGTTGCGTCGCGATGCACTTCTATATGGGGCCTTGACGAAGAGGGTGAGCTCAATGGGTGCCGGAAGGAATTTGGCGTTCCGCGCCTCTGGTACATGGTTGGTGCGCCATATTCAATTATCAGACATACCCGACGTCGAGATGAATGAAAATCGCGAAGGTGGCCTTGGTCAATGCAGATTCCATTCCAAGCATATCGCACTTCGTAAGTCCATCCAACCAAATCTCCAGCGATGGATTAGGTTTCGATTGGAAATGTAGAAATCAAAGCGATGCTGACGGGTACATACGGGCCACGCTACGGGAGACACTAAGCACATTTTGAAGACAGTTTTGTACATACGAAGTCTGATGGTCATTCCATGGTCTCCGTCGTCGCGGCGGCCGACCCCGTGTCGTGATTCTAGAAGTCTTAAATCGCGAAAATGGGTGTTGACAATATTGGTTTCCTCTTTGGTCCGTATATAATTGGGTTTACATTGCCTCCGCTGATTGATTCGTGCGCACGCGCACATGTTCCATGGCTCGATATCATATGTACAATATAGTACAGGTCATGGAGGGAAGGACAGAGGGACTAGTCTCCAGCAGCTGACCTAATACGATATATGACAGTCGATATCTCTTGTATAAGGTCTGCTCCGAATTAACGGTGGCGTAGTGGGGGTCGGCCTTCGGTAGCAATTGAACATTTTGCTGCAATTTTGAGTGCCCGTTAACTACGAAACAAGAAGCGTGAAAAATAAATAAACCCGATTGCTAAAATTAGCGGCTGAACATCATCATCGACGATAAGATCAACTTGCTGCGAGTCGAGCGCGTCGAATACAACATGGCGGATACACCCAGGACCCCCCGCAGACCACCCCGCACCCCTGAAACCAAGCTCGACGACATCCTGAAAGAGATCCAGCAAGCTGGATGGTCGTTATCTCAGTTCCTCGCCATTCTCTTTCGCACCCAAGACGAAACCAACACCCGGATTGAACGAAGCTCACGCCACGAGCAAATGGTGATGGCAGCACTCAATGGAAGGGCCCAACCACACTTCGGAACGATTCTGGAGCACGTCTTTCAGGCGTCGTGTCAAGTCCGACCGATACCGGGAGACAATCAAGCCCCTGCCGGCTCGTTCATCCCCCACCTCCCGATTAACGAAATATTGCATGCTGAATCAGCGATCGTGACCTGGGCAGTCAACAAGACCACTGCCTTGGTTCGGGAAGAGGCCAAGGTCATGTCCGCAAGAGATACCGGCCTTCAAATGCGAGCACGCGCGCCGCCCACTGATTCACAGCGTACACATGCGCTTCCGGTATCTTGGCAGGCGCTCAACAATTTCAGCTTTCACGCCATGCAGAAACTCGCTGAAGTGAATGCTCCCGTCGCATGGCACATCATTTCGTCGTACGCAAATACAGATTTTCAGCATAGCAAGCTCTATGCTGTTCGTCAACGCCGCCCTCAGAATCTCGTTTGTCCCGACTCGTTGCGCACCAGATGTATTCTAACTCTGTGTCTGTTAACAGGGATCTATTGATGTCATTCTCTCGTTGACATTCATACGAACATGGTTTGCCAGCATGTATCCTCTCTGTCGTGGGGTCTATCTGTTCGCTACCAAAGCTAGTCGCACACTCCTCCGTGTCGAAAGCCGCCTTGGTCACTCGGTTTCCTATGATACTGTCTATGCAGCATTGCAGACAATGGCTCACCAGCGGCAGCGAGAGCTCAAAGAGGCACTTCGGCCTGACTCGGGACAGCATTTTATCGTTGTCGGAGACAACATCCAAGCGTATGCCAAGCCAGGTGATGCTCGCCATGGTCGGCAGAGCCATATGATCAAGGGATTTGCAGGGACTGCGATTGAGATGGAGGACTTTGATCCCATGGCATTTGATGTCAATAAACTCATCGCACGTCAGCAGCTTCTTGAACGAAGGAAGCTCACGGTCGATGATCTGATCAATGACATTGACTTCTCTCACCTCGACAACATCACGAGTTTTCACTTCCTCCGAACGCTTGTCGAGCATGTCCCTACCTTGGCTGCTTATACCTCGGATCTGGATACCTTCGAAAAGGGGTTGATGAAGAACCAAATCAACCCTACTCGGAAGTCAAATATTATTCCTCTTGCAACCAGCAGTGCTGATGAAGCTATGATTCAGGGCATGCATGAGGCAGTCAAGGACATCTTGCATACGCAGATGGGCCTGACTGAGGAGTCTCTGCAACATCGGGCAGTTGTATTTAGCGGGGATGGCAAAACCTTTGAACAGCTGCATCGCCTCAAACGATACCTTGTGATGCAGACAGGTCATCTCGAGTCCTTGCGTTGCCTCATTCCTCTTCTTGAGCTTTGGCATACCAAATGGACAGAACTCAGCCGTATAGTTCGTCGCTATTGGGGAAAGGCCAATGATCCTTCTAGTTTGGGCTATCTTGCAGGCACTGCAGACTGTCCCACTCCTAGTGATCTGCGAAAGGTGGATTTTAGCCAGGGTGCTCATCTTGTGGAGCTTGTGTTGAAAGCTCAGATTCTCAATTGCTGGGAGTAAGTGTTGAATTGCTACTATATCAAACTCTGTATACTGACTCATATATTGTATGTAATAGAAATTTCTTTTCCACCGACAATCTTGAAGAATACTTCTATTCCCTTCAAGTTCAAAATCAACTCCCCTCATTCCAAAGTCTACTTCAAACATCTAATCTTCTTGGTCAACGACATGCAACCACGGCAGCATATGAAAAGGCCAGGCATCTACATCATCGTTCTAACTCTACCACTGGCACAGAGATTCCCTTAGGAGATCCATGGCCACGGACAGCTTCAGACAGTGATTCTCTTGATTCAAGCTCTGATTCTGAGAGCCACTCTAGCATGGATAGACTATCAGATCTTGATGAGCCTGCTGTGGGCCATCACCAGTCTGATCATACCCATGCCAATGCCATTCTCTTCATACGTGATGCATTGCGATGGCAGGAAGTTTGCCGGGCCATAGCTTTGGGTGATACCGGAAGAGTTTGGGAGATTCTCAAGGTAAGTATCTGCCAAAGAATTTTCATTATTCTAATTCAGTTTCTAGGTGTGGATCTTCACCTTTTGTGGAGGAGGTAACCCAAACTACACCAATTATCTTCTTGAAGTCTACTGCAGCTTCGAGCTTGAATTCCCTCCAGAGCTTCGCAAAGCAATCCTGAACAACTGGCTGGTTAACCCTCATGGTGTAGAGGGTCAGTTTATTGAGATGGACCTACTTCAAGAACATAGCAATTTTTGGCTTGAAGAGATGGCCCAGCATAAGGGGAAAGAGTTTGATGATCCCTTTTATCGTTGGGTCATCTCAATGCATGTCATCTTCTTCCTTCGATTGAAGGATGAAATGGAGCAAGCAGTGTCATTACATGGCCGTACGAAATCCCATGGCAGTCCCAAACTTGTCAATGAACTCCGTAGCCTCATGCATACCCTTCGGATCCATCAGGTCAACAAATGTCGACCAGGTCGACAAACATCACCCATCATCGAGGATGATTTCGCAAAGGGAATCCAAGTTCTTCAAAATGGCAAACTACAGACATTTCTCACTCGCTCGACATTACACATGGATATATTGGCATCACACAACACTCAGCTATCTAGCATGGAGGAGGACTTGACGGAGATTGACTTGGACACAGTGCCAGAGCGGGGGGAACATCAACCTCCGCTCGCGCCATTTGTTCTCAATGGCAACCATCTACAACAAAACCCAGTTGATGATTACTTAGCGGATCCGATGGTATGTCTTACCTAATCTCGACGAGCACACTTCGATAATCCTTCTCCCTCGATGTTCGAAGTAGATGGCTTGCATCTCTTGATCGGAGAGCGAGCAAGATGAGCTTGGGATGGAACAAAAGCCCAGGGAGGGAGAGGGTCATCAAGGGATGAAGATTGGGGAATGTTCGACAAAGAAATGGGCCCAAAAGATAGATGAGTATAGGGTGAGGGCATGGATGAAAGAGTGGGTGGTGATGGAAGAGCAGACAATCCTGTAATAGTGAACGGAGGTGAATAAGTGGACGGTCGTGGAAGAACGGGCGAGAACGGACGAGAAATTGGTGATGGAAGCACAGGCAGTGGTATACACGCGGACGGGAGTGAGAGAGCAGGTGGCAAGAGTATCGTAGACGAGGCAAAAACCCGGCGAGTAGTGTTCTGCAGTGGAGAAAGTGGTAGACTTGGTTCTCGAACAATGGGCTTTGAGTCTTCCTGAGGTGGCAGGGAGTGACGGGCAGTGTCGTTCTCTTTATCTCGTTGATTCACGTGTGCTGCAACAGTCCCATGCACTAATGATTAATCAGTGATTCGGAGCTCCGTGTAAGTCGAAGGATCTACTTACGCTGATTTTTGAGCTTGTTTGCGGCTCGCGTTTTTGCAGCCTTGTGAGCCTTGATAGCTTTTGCATGCTGTGCTCGATTGTGGTAGCGGGCTTGTAGTTCGGTAATGAGAGTCAAAAGAGGCTCGCCGTCCGTGTCGAGAAAAGGCCAACCAGCGAGATTCAGAGCAAGAGTGTCGAGGGAGTCAATGAGATGAAAGACCGCAAGGAGATTGGGTAAGGAGTTGGCAGACCAATAAACGCTCGACGGAAGATGGCGGAAACGAGGCCCGTTCTTCTGCAACCAGCGTGCTTGTCCGAACTCGAGCAGCTGTCGCTCGGCGTGAGCGCGTGTTTTTCTGTCAAGCGGCGGCGATGGATTCTGAGGCTTGGAGAGCGGAGCGGACACAGGTAAAGCTGGGTCGAGTAATTGGGGGGATGCATTGGAGTCGTTGTTGCCTGGGTCTGTTTCGTGGTCCATGTCAGTGCTCCACAGTTGGCACGAGCTGCAGGGAAGAGGGCGAGAGAACGAGGCCGTAAGACAAGGGGTAAGCGAGTGCGTGCCCGGATTGCGATAGACTTCATTGATTACGACATTGAGGCAGGTGCCTCTTACATGAGATTCCACGAGCTGTTTTAGAGGCAACTCGATCCCATCAGCCAAGTTCTCGCCCGCGCCAACATCTTTTCCCTTCAACTTCTTCGGCATTTGGTGTTTCTTTTTTTCTTTGGTCCCATCAAATACTCCGTGGATCTGTTTCTTCACTCGGTTCACGACCGGAGCCTCAACATATGTAATCGCAACAGCACTGGATTCGAGGTCTCGTCCCGCCCTCCCGTTTTGTTGAACCAAGCCACTGAGTGAATCAGGTAAGCCCAAGTTCACGACCGTATGAATATCCTCATCAGCAACACTGCAAAAAGTCTGAAGTTACTGGATTGACTGGATCAGTTAAATCAGTAGTCCAGTGGCCCAGTAACAAGTAATTTCAGTAGTTTCAGTAGTTTCAGTAACCTAGTCACCCAGTCATCAAGTAGTTTCAGTAGTCTTAGTAACCCAGTGGCCTAGTGGCCCAGTCATCCAGTCAATTCAGTAGCTTCAGTAGCTCAGTCATTCAGTCATCCAGTAGTCTCAGTAGTCTCAGTCATCCAGCAGCCCAGTCATCCAGTCATCCAGTCATTTCAGTAGTCCCAGTAGCTCAGTCATCCAGTCATCCAGTCATTTCAGTGGTCTCATTAGTCCAGTGGCCAAGTGTTCCAGTTATCCAGTAGTTCCAGTAACCCAGCAGCCCAGTCATCCAATCATCCAGTCACTTCAGTAGTCTCAGTAGCTCAGTAGCCCAGTGTTCCAGTCATCCAGACATCTCAGTAGCCTAGTAGCTCAGTTTCCCAGTCATGTAGTCATCTCAGCAGCCTAGTAGCCCAGTGCCCTAGTCATCCAGCAATCCAGTTGTCTCATTACTCCAGCCATCCAGTATTCCAGTATTCCAGTAATCTAGTCACTCAGTGGTCCAGTAATCCAGTCACACAGTCACACAAGTCACACAAGTCACACAAGTCACTCCAGTAATCCAGTCACCTCAGTAATCCAGTCACTCCAGTAATCCAGTCATCCTGTGGTCCAGTAAACCAGTCACTTCAGTCACACCAGTCATACCAGTTATCCAGTTACCCAGCCCTCAGCTCACCCAATCACTCCAGTACTACTCAGTATCTAATAGAGTCATTCTAATTAGTGACATTTTATAATCATTCATAGGATGGATTATAGCTAAAGTCCACAAAAATGTGTACTAAAAGTGTAGTTAACAATGTGGGAAAGGGTATTAGGATTGAGTGTAGTGAAGTGTACAAAAAAGCGTAGTAAAAGTGTAGTTACAAGTGTGGGAAAGTATAGCTAGATTGAGTGAGCAAAGTGTACAAAAAAGCGTAGTAAAAGTGTAGTCAAGAGTGTGGGAAAGTGTAGCTAGATTGAGTGTAGCAAAAGTGTACAAAAAAGCATAGTAAAAGTGTAGCGAAATGTGTGGGAAAGTGTGTAGTGATAGAGTGTAGCTAAAGTGGACAAAAAAGTGTACTAAAAGTGTAGTTACAAGTGTAGTGATTGAGTGTAGCAAAGTGTAACAAAAAAGCGTAGTAAAACTTGAATCAAATGTGTAGGAAAGTGTAGCTAGATTGAGTGTAACAAAAGTGTACAAAAAAGCATAGTAAATGTGTAGTTACAAGTGTGGGAAAGTGTATTAGGTTAGAGTGTAGCAAAAGTGTACAAAAAAGCGCAGTAAGTGTGTAGTTACAAGTGTAGCAAAGTATGTGGAGATCAAACCTATTGAAAGTGTACTAAAAAGCATACACAAGTGTACAAAAAATATGGTAGCTATCTAGTGTAGGAGATCCTAATAAAGTGTAGCCACATTTCCCTAATGCTCGGACTTGACACAAAATCCGCGCGAAAAAGTCACGTGACCATGTTGAATTTGCCGCGCCACCTCTTCGACTCTCTCTCACCACTACACCACACCTCAACAACAACAAAACGGCCGGCGAGGGCTCAAAAGCCCCGCCGGCATCGCCAGGTGAGTGAAAACTCGCTCACCACCATATCCGCTCACCTCGCAAACAGCCTGCTGCCACCTACCACCTCACTCTCGACACGAAAACGACGAAAACGCGAAAACGCGGCCGGCGTGGGCTCAACAGCCCCGCCGGCTTCACGAGGTGAGTGATAAGCCACCTGCTCACCCCGCAAACAGCCGCTTGCACTGCTCGGCCCACTCACCCCGCAAACAGCCGCTTGCACTGCTCGGCCCACTACCACCTACCACACCACTCTCGACACGAAAACGACGAAAACGCGAAAACGCGGCCGGCGTGGGCTCAACAGCCCCGCCGGCTTCACGAGGTGAGTGAGAACTCGCTCACCACCACATCCGCTCACCCCGCAAACAGCCGCTTGCACTGCG
>JBBPTG010000359.1:0-20492 GCA_038093975.1 Chalciporus piperatus | reverse complement strand
ATCTCGAATATTGGAAATCTCCCCAAACTCTGAGCCCACGTCAAGCACGCTGGAATGCGTTGCTCTCAGAGTATAATTACTCGATTATTTATAAACCGGGTGCTACAAATGGAAGGGCTGATGCTTTATCTCGTCGAGAAGATCACGGAGAAACAGATCCCGACCATAACAAAAATATTACTGTACTTCCTGCTTCTGTTTTCATTAATACAGTTACTCTTTCTTCACCTATTTATGACGAAATACAAAACGAATCAGAAAAAATAAAAAATGATACGATAGATGGCTTCGCTTTTGACGAGGGGTCTATAGTATTTAAAAATGACAAAAACAAAGTTTTCGTTCCTATTTCTTTACGTACTAAACTACTCACAATCCTTCATGATTCTCCTATTGGCGGCCATGGTGGCCAAGGACGAACTTTACATCTGGTTACTCGTTATTTCTCGTGGCCTGGTGTCACAAAGGACGTTAAAACTTACGTAGAACATTGTCAGACGTGCGCCCTCACGAAGGGAAAGTCAACTGCACAAGCTGGCAAATTAATTCCCCTTCCGGTTCCAAAAGAACCTTGGAAGGATATATCTATAGACTTTACCACGGGTTTCCCTAAATCACGTGGTTTCGATGCCATTTGTGTAATTGTAGATCGCTTCTCTAAAGAAGTCGAGTTTATCGCTTGTAAAAAGACAATTTCTTCGAAAGAACTAGCTATTTTATTTAGAGACAATGTTTGGTGTAGACACGGACTTCCCTCTTCGATTGTTTCAGATCGAGGACCGCAATTTGCATCGGAGTTTACTTCACAGCTTTGCACCCTTCTAGGAATAGAACAGAAGCTGTCAACCGCTTATCACCCCCAAACCGATGGCCAAACGGAGCGTATGAACCGAGAACTCCAGCAGTATCTCCGCGCTTACGTGGCTAAACGTCAAACGGAATGGGCTGATTGGTTGAAGATAGCGCAGTTCCATCACAATTCCTCCCTCTCCACTGCTACCGGAACCATCCCCTTCGCTATAACAAAAAACTACTTCCCACGCATGGGATTCGAAGGTGATTCATCTCCGGCTGGTACATTCTTAGAGAAATGTGGAAAGGCACACAAAGAAGTAGAGCAGGCGTTAGAAGAAACTCAGAACCGGATGAAAGAGCAAGCGGACAAGCATCGGTCCGAAGCTCCAGATTATCAAATCGGAGATTTTGTTATGTTATCCACGGACAACCTCAAATTACCTTATCCCTCCAAAAAGATGACGCAAAATTGGATTGGACCTTATCAGATCACGAAGGTCCTTCCCAATGCAGTCACACTAGACTTGCCCAATTCAATGCATATTCATCCCACGGTTAATGTCAAACGGGTCAAACCGGCTCGAGAACCGTTGGAAGGGCAACCGGTCCGTCTTCCGGATCCAGTCATAGTCAACCAAGAAGGAGAAGAAGAATACGAGGTGGATTACGTAGTGAAGTCTCAGGTTAAACAAGGACAATTAGAGTACCTGGTTCATTGGAAAGGCTGGGACATATCGGACCGAACATGGGAAAAGGCAGCGCATTTGTCAAATGCACCTGAAGCTGTCAAAGCTTTTCACAAAAAGCACCCGTCCGCCCCACGTCGAATCAACATGACCATGGGAAATTTCTCTGCCTTGTTCCAAAAATACGAAAATCTGACAGAGGTTCCTGAGCGCAAGTTGCCGAATCGCCTGGAATGCGATTCCTAGAGAGGGGATAGTGTTATAGTATTTAAAAACTTTTCAAACTTTTGCCTACAACGGTATTCGAACTCTGGACTTTGTCTACAACTCAGGGGTCAAGCCGGATTCATCTTAATCCGCTCCGGTAGTCCCTGTAGCATTACGTAAAAACTATTACATAATCAGGTCACGTGACAAAGGTCTAGACTTAGATGAGTCAGCAATGATGTCATGGCCTAGACCCTAAACCGTACCTGGTACCTTTTCTTATCTATCGTCCCATTTACCTTATTTATCTTTTCCTTTATGATTTCCTTATTCGACTGTTGGTCTGTGCGCACTTCTCAATAGTATATAAGTAGCCCTGTACTTATCACAGACCCCAGTCTAATCCATTTGTTGCTTCACCGCAATTAAGTTTTAGTACTCAGCATACTCCTTCGCAAGGCCTAGTGTTGCCTTAAGTCCCTGCCGTGTTGTGACTCAGTCATAACATACTATAGCCTGAACATAATCTATCTGATCGAGAGTCACCACACCAGAATAGCCCACCTCCCGATCGTGTTTCCCTCAGTCCCTTTGCAGCCCCCTTGTCCCATTCACCTTCACCCCCTCAGTTGGGTGAACTCGAGCAAGATCCACCATCTCCCAATCGTTCTCCGAGTCCAGAGCGCTCTCCAAGTCCCCCGCTTCAACAAGGTGATCCTGAGCAAGATCCACCACCTCCGCAGCGTTCTCCAACTCCACCACCCCCCCAGGATCCACAACGGAGGCGGAATCATGCTCGGCGTATCGTATACAACAGACGACAAGCGCGTGACATTGATTTCAATGATCTTTCCCGTATCACAACACTCGCCAAGCTCTTGAAATACATGGACTTTATCCATCTCATCCGGAACGCTTCCCTCGATGATCCGATCTCAAAACTCTCGAATGTGACGCTCGAAAGAATCAGGAACCCTCCCGAAGCGATCATTGAGATTGAAAGTTCCGCAGTTCGACACAGTATCCAGACCTATCTAGCTCTGGAACACGCCTCGCAGAAAGCTTACGCCCGAGTCATGAAATCGACGAAATCAAATTTTCCGGATGCTCAGGGAGTAGAAGAATGCCTCAGCTTCAACGCCGTCGAAAATCTCATCGCAGCATACACTGGTATTGAACCTATCGAACACGATATGTGCATAGACTCATGTGCCGCCTTTACGGGACCCTTCGCCGATCTCGAACGGTGTCCATCTTGCGACAAGTCTCGCTGGGATCAAGCTAAACTCGAGGTGTCGAATGGTCGAGTCAAGGTGCCGGCCAAGAAGTTCATTACCCTTCCTCTTGGACCCCAACTCCAGGCGTTCTATCGAAATCCTGACACCGCAAACGATATGCGATATCTTTACGATCGAACTCAAGAGATTCTTGACGAGTATGAAGACAAGAAGAAGATTTCTGTCATCGACGATATCGCTGCTGGTTGGGACTACTTGGGTGCTTCTCTCATGGGAGATATCAAAGAACACGATGTTGTCGTTATGGCCTCGCTCGACGGTGCCCAGCTGTATAGGGACAAGGAGTCGGACTGTTGGCTCTATATCTGGGTCATACTCAATCTTTCCCCAGACAAACGCTATCGAAAGTCCCGTGTTATCCCTGGTGGTTTCATTCCAGGCCCGAACAAACCCAAGATACTCGACTCGTTTCTGGTCGTCGGCATGCATCATCTCGCTGCGTTACAGAATGAGGGACTCAAGATATGGGATTCATCTCAAAATGCTGTATTCCGATCCGACATTTATTTTCTTTTCACGACCGCTGATGGACCTGGGCTCGTTTATTGGGATGGTCTCGTCGGCCATTGTGGTAAGAACGGATGTCGATTGTACTGCGGCATCAAGGGAAGACACAAGGACTCTCGTTCTCACTACTACCCAGCTCTACTGCGTCCGATCAACGCATACAGAGACAGCAACCATCCTGATCTGTCCTCGTTTGCAATCCCCCCCGCTGGTAATCAAGAGTATGTCACGAACCTTATCCATTTGATGTCTTCGCCCAATCAGCGCCAATTCGAGTCTCGTCGGACTGACACCGGGATCACAAAGCCGCCACTTATTCTTGGATTGAAACCCACCCGTTCACTTGGCGTCCCCCTCTGTATGACAACCGATGTCATGCACCTCGTAGCGAATATAAGCGATCTCTTATTGGCTCTTTGGCGTGGTACGATTACCTGCCTGAACACCGACGACATCACGACATGGGATTGGGCCGTCTTTCGTAACGACGCGGTTTGGCAGGCTCATGGGCGTGCAGTCGAAGAGGCTGGTTTTCATCTACCCGGTTCCTTCGACAAGAAACCCCGAAATATTGCTCAGAAGATCAATACTGGCTACAAGACTTGAGAGTACCTTATCCACACGTTCGGTCTCGCTCCAGCTCTCCTTCACGGCATCCTCCCCGAACAATACTGGTTGAATTTTTGCAAACTCGTACGCCGCATTCAAATTATATGTCAACACTCGATCAAACACGAAGAAGTTCTCGAGGCATGCGCATTACTGGCTTCCTGGGAACGCGAGTTCGAAGAACTATACTATCAACGACGCAACGATCGAATACATTTTATCCGACCGTGTGTTCATCAAGTTCTTCATCTCGCTGCGGAGACCTACCAGAAGGGACCAAGTGTTTGCACCGCCCAGTGGACAATCGAGCGCACCATTGGTAACCTCAAGCAGGAAATACGACAACCATCAAACTATCTTGTCAACTTTGCAAAGGAAGGTCTCCGACGCGCACGCGTTAACGCTCTCCTGGCAGCAATATCCGATCTCGACGATTCTGAATCCCATCTTCCCTCTGGTGCGCTCGATCTTGGTGACGGCTACGCCTTTCTTCCAAAACGCGACAAAAATCCTGTCTATCCGAGCCATGGCACTGGCGCATCGATACAGGAATTTTTAGATCAAATTGTCGGTCCCCGCCCAAAAATCAAACGCTGGGGACAACTACGATTACCAAATGGACAAACCGCGCGTAGCTTGTGGCGAGAGAGCCTGAGGGCACTCGACAAGTTGCGAGTTGCAAGAATGGTCAAGGTATTATGTTACGCTTGTACCGGGTAGGTCAAAGCGTAGACACAAAAGCCTAGTCAAAGACAAGGGTTTCAAAGGTAGCCTAACGATGGGATGTCCACGTTAAGGCCTAGCGTCCGTTCAAGAGTGGGACGGTGACTCTCAGAGGGTTCAAAGGAAGCGAGGAATGACCAAGCTAGATTGTGTAGGTCTCAGTTGTTATGACTGAGTCACAACACAGCGGGGACTTTAGGCAACACTAAGCCTTTGCGAAGGAATATGCTGAGTACTAAAACTTAATTGCGATGAAGCAACAAATGGATTAGACTGGGGTCTGTGATAAGTACAGGGCTACTTATATACTATTTGAGAAGTGCGCACAGACCAACAGCCGAATAAGGAAATCATAAAGAAAAAGATAAATAAGGTAAGTGGGACGATAGATAAGAAAAGGTACCAGGTACGGATTAGGGTCTAGGCCATGACATCATTGCTGACTCATCTAAGTCTGGACCTTTGTCACGTGACCTGATTATGTAATAGTTTACGTAATGCTACAGGGACTACCGGAGCGGATTAAGATGAATCCGGCTTGACCCCTAAGTTGTAGACAAAGTCCAGAGTTCGAATACCGTTGTAGGCAAAAGTTTGAAAAGTTTTTAAATACTATAACATCAGTTAGGGTTACAGGAGGAAACTCGAGGGTTTATATAAGTGAAGGAACGAGTTAAGGGCAGGCATAGAACAAGTCAGAATACGTAAGAACAAGTCATGACGAATAGGAATGAGTCATGCTCGGTAAGTATACGAGTCAGCGATGACGAAGCGTGGAAGGTGAAAGAACATTAAGGAATGTTTGCTGACTAAAGCAAGGTAAGAAATAAGGGGCCTAGGCAGGACTTGAACCAGCGACTAGGACTTAGTATAAGGTAACAAAGAAGGAAAGAATGAGTGATCGTAACATTACCCCCGTATTAGAATCAAGTCATCGACGAAGATAAAAACTAGTCAAATGTTTAACCCGTGATGACCAGGAGAACCGGTCATGTTTGCATATCCGACATCGTCGGTTGGATCATCTCCGTCATAGAGAGTGGCGTCGTCGTCGTCGCGTGAATTAGCCTCACCCGAGATACGGGTATAGAGTGGAGGGGGGCGTCGAGCAGCTCGATTGGTATTGGTTGATCGGCGCGAACGGGAAGAGGGTGCAACAGGTGGCGTGGTTGTATGTCTTTGTCCACGCCTAAGTGGGCAACGACCTTGAATGTGACCGGGTGCCCAGCGGAAGCACGTGGGACACTGGTATACGGGACAGTGGACACGTATATGGCCCAGTCGGTGACATACAAAGCAGGCATCGTGGTACTGGGGATGTGAGGTGGATAGAGGTATGGTGCCAGTCCGTTGTCGTTGCGAGGTAATGTGGTTACGTTCTGCACGAAAGAAGACTGCTTCCTCTTCATCGTTCAAAGGGGAGCTAGACGCGGAAGGAGTCGACGAGGGGAGAGATGAGGTAGAAACTCCGATGACAGGGGTTGGAGATTGAGCCGCAGAGGCGGATTCTCTGAGGTAGCGATCTAGGTCATTCAGAAACTCCGGCATCCGTAGCTCATAGAGAGCAATGCTGAGGTTGGTAATTAGATCACCGTGGATATTGCGGAGGGAGGCAGCTTCTGAATGAGCTTGGTGAACCGTCGTCAGGGAAGGAGGAAGATTGGCGAGACGAGATGCTTGCAGGTAGGCACGGTAGAGGGCAAAGAGGGGTGACCCCAGATCAAGGTGGGCGCCGATGGGTACAGAGAGACGTGAGTCAAGTAAGAATTGGGACATACGATCCATGACGGCATTGTCCATCAACTCGTCACGAAGACGATGGGCGGCGAGTGGTAATTCAACGGACAAGACTCTGACGGTGGGAATAGCGGCAATATGAGTGGGGGCATCTAGGTCTTCCTGTAAGACTGGCCATCCAGCGGGGTTTAGTGGAAGACCAGTGGTATTCCATCCAGCCTCAGCGACGGTTGGGCTAGCGGGTTCGGGGGAAGAGGGACGAGTGGGTTGAATAGGTAGAGAACGAATAGGTAAACCAGGGGGGTAAGTAGGAGAAGAAGAAGAACGAGAAAGGGAAGAGATGGAAGACATAGTGGTTGACGAAGGGGTAGTAGGAGCAGACATAGTTTCAGCGGCGAGTTTTGTGTCTGACAGAAGATGGGGATCTTGAGGAAGAAGGGAATGCGGATGGATGAGCTCTCTTATAGTTTTCAAGAACGTCCTTGGCGTGGGTAAGGTCTGTCTCTTTGAGCCAGCGATCTTCGTCAGCAGTATATCCTTTCCAGCGAACCAGGTACGAGTAGCGTCCGGAGAAACTTCGGTGTCGGAGAATCTTTTCGATCTCATACTCTTCTTCGCCTTCTATCAAGTCAGGTGGTGGAGCCGGGAAGTTCGGTCCGTGTACGGGGTTTTCGCGATAGGGCGATAACAGAGAAGCATGAAACACGGGGTGGATTTTCCACGTTTGTGGGAGGCGGAGTTTATAAGATAGCGGGGATAAGACCTGCGTGATGGTAAAGGGTCCTTCTCGTTTCGGGGCGAACTTTGGGGAAGTGAGGGACCATTTGAGGTTTCTTGCTTCTAGCCAGACTTTGTCTCCTTTGGCAAATGGTTTGAACTTCTGTCGAGTTCGTGCGGACATCACTTGTCTAGCAAGCTCGTGTGAGGCGAGTGCTTCGTCCCTGGCAGCAGTGAGGGAGTGAAGGCGAAGTTCGACAGCGGGTAGAGCGGAGTCAGCAATTACCGAAGGAAGAGGACGGGGTTCATATCCCATCATGAGATAGAACGGGGATTTGCCGGTGACAGAGTGGGGTCGATGATTGTGTGCAAATTCGGCGTGGGAGATAGAATCAGCCCAGGATATGGGTGTTACGAACGCTCAGTTCCTTATCCTAGTCTTTCCTACACTTACTACATTTCTCTTTCACTTTTGAACTTAGTCGCTTTCTCTCCCTTTTCTGTTATCTTATCTTATCAAGATCACATCACGTGACCTGCTGACATCAGCTAGGTCTAGCCTTTCGCTTACGTAACGTGGCTGTGCGTGGCTGTGCATCTTCCCCACTGTCCATGACTCATACCGAGTCACCATGACTCAGACTCTTAATGACTCATTATGACTCACCGTGACTCATACTGACTCACGCTGACTCATCTCGCTTACTAGTCATATACGCTATTGGCTGTTACTCGCCATGACTCATATCTAGTCATACCTAGTCATATAGTTAAGGTTTAGCCACAACATGTACAAACACTGTCAATAGTATATAAACCCGGGTTGACAAGCACTGGCTCTCCAGTCTTGTTCTCCTGGAGTTTCCTCTTCTTGAACTTCATGGGCCAAGCGCTCCTGCTTGCCTAGTCTGATCCTCAGCTCTAGTTACTGAGTTGATGTGGTTCCACTAGGGCATGTTGTCTGATGATAGCGCTAGCTCTTGATTGAGTTGAGTCGTTTCAATGGGGTTATCTCCACAATAGATTCGGAGATAGGTTTCTACTTCCTGGTTGACACGTTCAGTTTCCCCATCGGATTGGGGATGGTAGGCGGTGGAGAGGGAAAGGTCGTATCCAAGGATTCGTCCTAGTTCACGAGCGAACTCGGATGCGAATTGTGGTCCACGGTCGCTGATGATTTTGTCGTAAAGACCGAATCTCAGGTAGACTTTGTGGAAAAAGAGGGAGGCGATCCCTTCGGCGGTGACAGTTTTCTTAGTAGGGCAGAGAATTACCCCCTTTGTAAGCCCGTGCATCAGGAAAACCCTCCCCTGGATAATTGTATAGAATAGTAGATATTTCCAAAGTAATTCTCACAAATACCAACAATTATTGACATTTCTTCATATTTCTAATAATTCTTCCAATTTTATCAACATAAGTAGCCCCCCCTTGTTATTCTCTGGATTTTCTGAAAAATCTTGATATTTCCATACAATTATCTTCAGAAAGACATTGTAATTAACAGATATAATGTCATAATAGTGTTCATATTAGCAGACTATATTCTGATAATACTGGCCATTCACTACTATTAAATCACACATAATCATGATGATTGAAAATGAATTTATTGACCACTATCTACTACAGATCATGTACTACATCTACTAACTGCTATCAAGCAAGGTACAGCTGTTGAGGTGATGAGAGAGGGAGCAGAGATGGTGGGGGAATGAGCTTACTTGTGGTGCTGGACAAACCCAGGGAGGAAGGTACAGCTGTTGATTGTGATGAGAGAGGAAGCAGAGATGGTGTAGATGAGCTTACCTACAAGGTGTCCCAAGGCATGCACGAGCCAGCCAGTGAGGCTCGTGAAAAGGTGTTGGTGAGGAGGTGGCATGAGGTGGCGGCGAGCTCGAATGACCGACCGGCTGTGTTCGAGGTGAGTGGATGTGGTGGGGGTGAGTGGGAACTTACCTCGTGAGGCCGACGGGGCTGTCGAGCCCTCGCCGGCCGTGTTTTGATGTCGAGTGTCGAGGTTGAGGTGGGATATGATGGTGGGGCATACAGCCTGAATGGCTGTATACGAGATGAGAGGTGGTGGGTTGAGGAAAAACGAACCTTGTCATGCCGGCGGGGCTGTTGAGCCCACGCCGGCCGTATTGTTCGAGTTCGAGTGGGAGGTGGTGGTGGTGGTGGGGCAAACAGCCCGAGTGGCTGTATTCGAGGTGAGAGGTGCCAGTGGTGGTGGTGGGGTGAGTAGAAACTCACCTGTGACAGCCGGCGGGGCTGTTGAGCCCTCGCCGGCTGTTTTTTCGTGTCGAAGAAGTTGGGTGGTCGAAGGTGGTGGGGCAAGCTTTGAGCCCGCGCGGCTGTGCTTGAGGTGAGTGGTGGTGGTGGTGGTGAGCGAGAACTCACCTGGTGAAGCCGGCGGGGCTGTTGAGCCCTCGCCGGCTGCGTTTTCGTGCTGTGTTGAGGTGGGTTGTGGGGTAGTGGTAGTTGTAGTGGTGAGGACTCGAAAATGCTGACGCGGCAAGTTCAACACGGTCACGTGACCTTCCCGTGCGGATTTTTGACAAGTCCAACCATTAGGGAAATTAAGCTACACTTATCTACGCTTTTTTGTACACTCAATCACAACACTTTCACACTTTTAACTACACTTTTGGTACGCTTTTTTGTACACTTAGCTCCAGTCAAACCTAGTTACTTTGCTACACTCTTGACTACCCTTAGTACGCTTTTTTGTACACTTTTCCTACACTCAATCCTAATATACTTTGGTACACTTTTGATTACTGATTTAGTACGCTTTTTTGCTACAGTTTAGCTACACTCCATCTAGCTACACTTTCCTACACATTTGATAGTTTTACCACAGTTTAGCTACACACTTCCCACACTTGTAACTACACATTTACTACGCTTTTTTGTACACTTTAGCTACACTCTAACCTAATAGACTTTCCCACACTATTGACTACACATTCACTACACTTTTAGTACGCTTTTTTGCTACACTCTATTATTACACATTTTCCCACACTTGTAACTACACTTTTAGTACACTTTTTTGTACACTTTAGCTACACTCCATCACTACACATTTTCCCACACCATTGACTACACTTTTAGTACGCTTTTTTGCTACACTCTATTACTACACATTTTCCCACACTTGTAACTACACTTTTAGTACGCTTTTTTGTACACTTTAGTTACACTCCATCACTACACATTTTCCCACACCATTGACTACACTTTTAGTACACTTTTTTGCTACACTTTGCTACACTTTTCACTACACTTACTACACTTTTGCTACACTCAGTTTTCCACCCTTTGGACTACTTATACCTTCAGAAAAGTTGAGTATAATTATCATGAATTATATGAAATATCATGAAATATCTGATAATACACTCTCAAGGGTGGTCAGCCACTTGTAACTGACACAAAATTTCCTGATAATATGAGAAATTACATGATATTTTCGAAAAAAACACGGTTTTTCAGTAATTTTCTACTATTCTATACAATTATCTAGGGGAGGGTTTTCCTGATGCTGGTCGACCACGTACACGATTCCAAACAACATCCAACGGATGTTCGTGTTGGCGAAGCTCCCCGCTTACGCCGACTATGTCGTCAAGTCAGTCAACGAGAGATCCGTCCCTACCGCTGTCACCACCGCCACTCCCGCTCCCGCTGCACCTACCCTGGTGCAGATCGAACAACGCGTCGTCGCTGCCTACCAGCAGCACATATCCCGTCACGTCCCGAAGAATGCGCAGCCTGCTCAGCAGGCAAACCAGATCTCCGCTGTTAAGCGGAAGGGGGACGACCCCAAGTTTAATCAACAACAGGAGTCATCTGCATCGCAGAAGCCGGACGGCGAGCAAAAGAAGAAGAAGCGCAGGGAAGGTAAGCGCTCGGAAAAGGGGAAGAAGAAGCGCGACGAACGTCGCGCCAATGCGAACGACGCTTCTGCGTCCTTCGCCTTCTCCTCGTTCTCCAACGCCCCGGTACTTAGCCCGGCCTCCACCGTCTTCACTTCCCCCGTCGTCGGCCCTCGCACTCTTGCGCACACCACCGGCGCACATCAATACGGTCCTCCCGCCTTTCCCCACACCCAGAACGCCATATCCCTCGTGGACCGGCTGGGTGTCACGCCTACTATCGAGACCGTTCGTACGCTTGACCCTGTGGCTAACCGCCACATCAACTACGACGCCCCCGTCTCTCTCCCGCGCTCGCCCTTCTATAAGAAGGATGGCGCCTCCATGTCCTATCCGGTCAATGACCATAGGACCCTCCAACACCAACTCGGTGCGGCCTACTTTGGCCCTTCTGGTTTCTCTCGTATTCACGAGACTCCCGACCGCTCTCTTTTAGAGCGTCTACAGGAAACCATTGAAGATGCTGAGATGGAGATCACGTCCATCATGCCCCTCGACGAGGAGTATGAGGCGGAGGGCGAGGACACCGTCTCCTTAGGCGACGAAGCTCCTGACGAGTTCATCTCGCAGTACTTCGACTTTGGCGCCGCTGACGTTTGGCAAGTCCCTTTCCCGCTCTTTCTCTACACAGACACTGATGTGCGGCCTTCGCCACAGAAAATTGCATTTTATTGTAACATGTCTGATGTAGTAGATAGAAATGAATCTACTGCTACCCCGTTCCAACTGTGTGATAACTGTTCGAAGAACGATAAGGGCAAGCAAAAGAGCGACGTGTATGACACACCAGCAGACCTATGGCTGCTAGATTCAGGGGCTTCGGCCCATTTTACAAATAATATCAACGATTTCGCCGAGTACAACGCTTTTACCAAGCCAGAGTACTCACAGACAGCGAACGGTCGTGCGCCAATTCTTGGCATCGGCACAGTTATTGTGGAGTTCAATGGTAACACCGTGCGGTTATCGCCGACCATATATATGCCCACATGCAACATCAAGCTTATATCGATGGGCACATTGCTCAAAGATCAGTGTCTAACACTGAAAGCTGTTCCGAACGGTATCGAATTTCAAGATACCTGCATTAAAAAGACCATTCTATCGTTTCACTCGCATGGTCGTGATACCATGTACTGGATCAAAGCGCCAACTGTCAAACCACATGCCAAGCCTATCAGCATGGCCGCTGTGGACTACGACTTGCTACATCGCCGCCTCGGTCATCCCTCGCGTGACGTGCTAAAAGCTGCACGCAAACATCTCAAAGATTTCCCGGACGTTGAAATTCCGTCCAATCCTCCAATTTGTCCCGGTTGCGAACATGGCACACAGCCAAACAGGACGTTTCCTCATACTGAGACGCGCGCAAGCGCTCCTTTTGAGTTGATTCACTCTGATCTCAAGTCATTCGAGATAGAATCGTACCACAAGTTTAAATACGCGGTCGTATTCTACGATGACTTCACATCGATGTCCTGGCTCGCTCTCATACGCACCAAGGACCAGACCCTTAAAATGGTCAAACAATTTATTGCTTTCGTCCGCACACAGTACAACGCCAAAGTAAAGGCTTGGAAATCCGATGCTGGAGGCGAATACACCTCCAAAGCATTCACGGAATACATGCGCGATGAAGGCATTCGTATTCAACAGTCCGCCCCATACGCACATCAACAGAACGGGCGTGCGGAACGCTTAATCCGCACACTAATGGACAAAGCACAGGCGATGCGTTTACACGCTTGCCTATCCGATTCTTACTGGGAATTCGCGATTACGCATGCATCCCACGTGTACAATCGTACACCAATGGCTAGGTTAAACTGGAAGACTCCTATGGAGAAACTTACAGGGGAACAATCCTCCGTCTCCCACCTAAGAGTATTCGGATGTGGTGCATACGTGCATCTTCCCGATGAAACAAGGAAAGGGAAACTACAACCTAAGTCACAATTAATGATTTATCTTGGTGTTGCCCCTGGTAGTGAGCGCAACTACATTTTTATGCGCCCCAACAACTCCATGCATACGTCGGCACATGCCATCTTTGATGAGCATTTGTTTCCTAAATGTTCCGGTGCACGCCCTCACAGGCCCGTAAGTCACCCACCCACTGAAACACATCGACACACCGATGATGAAAGCGAGTCTTCTGACTCTGACTCCTCTGATGATCAGTCTGATGCGGTTAAACCTGCCCCTGATCCCCAGCCAGCACCAGCACGCCCGGAAACCCCACCGGCACCTGCGCCTGCACCTCCTGTCACACCGCCATCTGCTCGTCCACCAGCTGGACCACCTCCCGCTCCACCTCGCCGATCTCAACGTGAACGCCGACCCCCTACTCGTCCTGGGAACGTCTATGGCGAAGACCGCCATCCTTTACAACAGATTAAGGACATTGAGAAGAGATCTCGCTGGGAGAAGCTAATCGGACACGGCGAATCATCACGAGAACCGCAGCGTGAACAACCGATCCCAGGTTCTATGCCCGACTCTAATCCTTCGGAAGACGAGATCGAACGCATAACCAGGGAAGGGGGAGAGGCATTGATTAACTATCTTTGCTCTCGTGCTTATATTCCGGATGAAATGAGTAATCCCAACTATCGCGAATGGAAATTCCGTGATATACTCAAACTTCCTACCGAGGAACAAAAACTCTGGCGACAAGCCTGCGAAACAGAGCTTCAGATGCTCAAAGATCGCAAGGTTTACGAGATTGTAGATCAACCAGCTGATCGTAAGATCATTAAAAATCGCTGGGTATTCAACGTCAAGTCTGACGGTCGTAAACGTGCTCGCCTAGTAGCCAAAGGCTTCTCACAGGTTGAAGGCGTAGACTACGATCAGATCTTCTCCCCAGTCGTACGATACGAAACGGTGCGGTGTATGCTCGCCCTTTCTACACTTGAGAACTGGTACATCACCGGTCTCGACGTACGATCTGCCTATCTATACGGAAAACTGGAAGAGGAACTCTACATGGAGTTTCCTGAGGGTTTTACGCCACCCGATAAAAAAGGCAAAGTCCTAAGACTACTACGTGCTATATATGGCCTCAAACAAGCAGGATTATCCTGGTGGCGCACGTTAGACAAGTCCATGGCTGAACTTGGCTTCACAAGGCTCAAGACTAACGCCGGCCTGTTCATATACCGCAATGGAAATGATATCGTCATTGCGATTGTTTACGTTGATGACGCCCTCTTCTGTGGACCTAACAAAGCTGTCGTAAACAAGCTAAAGGCCACATTCATGAAGACATGGGAATGTCGAGACCTCGGGGAACCTAAAGAGTTCCTTGGGATGAATCTTCGTCGAGAAGGCAGAAAACTGCACATTGATCAGTGCAAATACCTCGACAAGGTGCTTGAACGCTTCGGCATGACAAATGCTAAAGCCGCACCCACTCCACTTCCTCAGGGTTATTACCCAGAGAAGAACGTTGCCCCCGTTAACTTCGAATTGCGGACGCGTTTTCAAACGGTGATAGGCTCGTTACTATACTTGATGTTAGGCACACGCCCAGACATCGCCTACGCAGTTACCCAACTGGCAAGGCAATCCGCCAATCCTACTAAGGAGCACTTGGATAGGGCCATGTACGTATGTCGATACCTCGTTGGTACTCGTCAATACTCCCTTACCTTTAATGGTGCATCTGGCAACGGCATTTTTGCCTGTACCGACTCTGATTGGGGACAAGACCCCATCACTAGACACTCGCAGACAGGGTTTTTCCTGAAACTCGCGGACGGTGCTTTCCTTTGGAATTCACACTTGCAGAGCTCTACCGCCCTCAACTCTACAGAAGCTGAGTATATGGCATTGAGTGATTGCACACGACAAGTATCCTGGATACACCACATGTTCTCAGAACTAGGTTATAAGCTGAAAGCTATACCAGTCTGTGGTGACAACCAAGGATCACTATTTATGGGTGAAAATCCCGTTACCGAGAAGCGTAATAAACATATTCCACTACGGTACTTCTTTATACGTGACGCCGTAATGAAGTGGAAAGAAGTAGAACTCTTCTACATCCCTGGAACTGACAATCCAGCGGATATGTTAACAAAGAACCTCGGACATGTCAAGTTCGAGAAGTTCCGCTCCGAACTCGGTCTGGTATTCTACACCAGTTGATCTCGCTGATACCTATCATGCAGAAGTCCTCATTTATGCTTACGTGTCTCCGTACACTTAGCAAGGGGGAGTGTTGAACGTAGCGTACATTCTTAGTATAGAAGGTAGTTACCACGCTTGTTCTATATCACATTCGGACTCAGTCGATCTGAGTTCCAATACAACTTGACTTGTAACCACAACGTTCGAAGTTACTCAATAATCTCACTGCTAGGTAAGCACCAGAAGTAGTTCCTCATCGGAACCCTCTCAACAAGTCCAGTGCTTGTCGACCCGGGTTTATATACTATTGGCAGTGTTTGTACATGTTGTGACTAAACCTTATCGTAGGTGACTGGGTATGACTCATACTGACTACTGGCCAATGGCGTAACTAGCTCTTCTGCGGAATGAGTAAGCGTGAGTCATATGATGAGTAATGCTGACTGATGCTGACGAGTGAGCAGTGAGTCATCAGTTAGTAAGCGAAGGTCTAGACCTAGCTTATGTAAGTAAGTCACGTGATGCGATAAGATAAGATAACAAAAGAGAAAGTGAAACGACTAAGTCCAAGAAACGAAGAGAAACCTAGTAAGCGTAATGGAATGTAGGGATGATTAGGATAAGGAATGGAGCGTTCGTAACACTACCCCTCTCTATGGATCGTATTCCTAGACGATCAGGTTTCTACGAGTGGTGCTTGATTCATCCATGGTACTCCATTTGCTGGTGGAGCAGCAGCGACCTGAAGGTTGTTGTTTACCCAGGTAGCTGGTGGTTCGAATGGATTACCATCATTTTCATCGACAGGAATAGGGTGGGGAGCACCTACGGGTGCAGGGTCGGCAATAGGAGGACTAGCGAGATCAGGCCAATTGGTAGGCCATTCCTGCTGATCCGGGTTTTCTGGCTGTTCCTCTATCACGTTGTCCCACTTGCTCAGATCCGGGTGCCATACGACGAGCTTCATCCATCTTGTCGACCAATCCCAGTTAACCTCAATAGAAGTAGACCGTCTGGTGACGATCATTTGAGCGAACATGAGATATTGAATGGCGATGGTAACGACGACGATGGCGATGAAGGCAATGAGGGAGGGGAGTAGCATGCGGAGAATCCAACCATTGCTGATGACGAAAATGGCAAAGACGAGGGAGAGGACAAAGTTGCCTCGATCCCGAGTGAAGTTTCGAATGAAGATGTCGCGGAGGACACTCTCCCAAGCGTAGACGTCATTCAAATCCATTGATGATGATGGTGGTTTGGGGAAGAAAGTCCGTGGGAATGAAGACCGTAAAACATCAGTCTTTTTATACCTTTTCGGTATCCGGTACGGTATCTAACCAATTGATTTGTCCATCATCCACCTGACTCGTTAGGTTGTCATAAGGCTGAAATAGTGACTCGAATAGACTCTGAGTCATGCGGAGTAATCACGGAGCAGACGGGTGTATCTTGTGGAATTCCCTTAATGCAGCCTGTGCATTTTCGAGATTCGATCTTGGTTCCCATGTCTGATCAGATTCTGCGTAGCCCTTCCAATGCACGAGGTATTTCAGGGTTCTTCCCTGTAAACGAGAATCAACGATGTAGTCCACCTCGTATTCATCATCTCTGTCTTTTGTCACAATCACAGGCCCAGGTTTGTCAACGGTTTGCTTCCATAACCTGTCCTTATATGGTTTGACACGTGAAACATTAACGACGGGGTGAATTTTCATGGTACGCGGAAGCTTCAAACGTAGTGCGTTCCGTCCAATCAGATTTGTGTGTGACGTTGAAAGGTGCCTTGGATGTAGAAGCTTGCTTCTTCGAGTTGTATGAGAATTGCGCAATTGGTAACCAATCAGTCCATTCTTCTTGTTTTTCCGATGTGAACAAACAGAGATACTGTTGTAGATCTCGATTCATATGTTCAGTTTGTCCATCAGTTTGTGGATGAAAGGCGGTGGAGAGTTTGGGTGTAATGCCAAGACGTTTGCATATGTCTTTCATCACTTGTGATGCGAATTGTGGACCTCGGTCCGATATGATGGTTTTAGGAAGTCCATGATGTTTCCATACATGGGTCAGGTAAAGACGAGCGGTGTCGAGAGCGGTGACTGTCTTATTGCAGGGAATGAATTCGACTTCTTTGGAGAATCTGTCAACAACGACAAGAATAGAATAGAATCCATTCGAGAGTGGCAAATCGGTAGTGAAATCTGCGGAGATGTGTTCCCAGGGAAGATCCGGAACTTCAAGGGGATGAAGTTTTCCAGAAGGAGCATAGTTTATCCCTTTGAAACGTGCACATCTGTCACAGCGTGAGACATAGTCTTTCACGAGAGTAGCCATTCCTGGCCAGGTGTAACTGCGCTGGAGCAGTTCAATTGTCTTTTCATATCCGGGATGTCCAGCAACGGGTGTATCATGGTGAAGTCGGATAATTTCCATGCGGAGATCTTCTTCTTCAGGAATGTATAATCGTCCTTTCTTGTCAATCAGAATTCCATCAGATTCTTCACAAATGCCGTGTTCTTTACAAAGTTTCATGACTTCCGTCTCACGTATTTTGAAGGTTGTTCTTCTGATTTTATCCTTGATCAGATCCGAATCGGTTAAGAGTTGAACAGTTGTTGTGGCAGCTATTCTATCTGGAGATATCACAAGAACGGCTTTGTTATCTGCTTCGACACCGATTGCGTGATCTTCTCTTCTTGATAGAGCATCGGCTTTTCCCATTTGGGAACCTGCCTTATGTACCCATTTGAAATTGAATCGGCTAAGATATTGAGACCAGCGTGCTTGGCGTCGATTTAGATCTTGTCGAGTCATGAAGAACTGAAGGTTTGCGTGATCGTTCCAAATTTCAAACTCGTGTTTGGAACCTTCTAGATAATGTCTCCATTGTTCTAGACTTCTGATAACGCTTAGCATCTCTTTATCCGCAATGGGGTAGTTGCGTTCTTCTGGTGACATCGAGTGGGAAGAGAACGCGACGGAATGCCATTTATCTCCTTGTTCTATAGATAGAACAGCACCTGTGGCGTAATTAGATGTGTCTGATTCTAGACGGAAGTGTTTGTCATTGTCTGGGAAAGCGAGTATGGGAGCGGTGATGAACTTCTTCTTCAACGTGTTGAATGTGTTCCGCTGTGCATCTTCCCATGTGAATTTCACATCTTTCTTGTAAGGTCATTCAAGGGTCTAGCCACTTGGGCGTAATCTTGAATGAAGCGGCGATAGAAGTTTGCTAATCCAAGAAAGCTTCTGACTCCTTTGACATTTGTCGGAGTTGGCCATTCGGTGATTGCCTTGACCTTATCGTCATCCATTCTGATTCCCTCGGGAGTAATTGTCATTCCCAAGAATTCTACTTCTTTGGTATGGAAGACACATTTCTCTGGTTTGACGAAAAAGTCATTCTCTTCTAGGCGACAAAGAACTTCCTTGACTATTTTGGCATGGACAGCAGGGTCGTCGGATTTGGTAATGATCATGATGTCATCAATGTAGACAACAACAGCGTCTTCCATATCCGAGAAGATGTTGTTCATCATGGTCTGGAATGTTGCGGGAGAATTGCATAATCCGAAGTACATGACCAAGGGTTCAAAGGCGCCACGGAAGCACACAAATGCGGCTTTAGATTCATCTCCTTCCTTGATGCGGATGTTGTTGTATCCCCAGCGCAAGTCCATTTTGGAAAACAGTTTTGCGCCTTTCAGTTTATCAACTAATTGGGAAATGAGAGGTAGCGGGTAATTGTTTTTCACCGTGTGTTCATTTAGATATCGATAATCCTGAACCATGCGCTTCTTGCCATCCTTTTTAGGAACGAAGAACACAGGAGAAGTCTGCTCAGATTTGGACGGACGAATGTATCCTTTCTTGAGCTGATCATCAATGAATGCGCTGACTTCTTCCTGTTCGCTGACAGAGAGTGGGATTAGACGACCCTTTTCGGTTTATAGGTGTCTTTTAGGTCTATTGCATGATCCCACGGTTTACGGGTTGGCATGCATTCAGATTCCTTTTTCTTGAACAGGTGAATATACTTGTGGTATTCTTTTGGAACAAGCTCTCCCGGGGTCTTTTCCGTTTTCGGTTCAGGTGCATCCTTTTTTGCGGCATTAATGTGACGAAGAGAATTTCGTTCTTCATCATCAAGTTGACGTGCGAACGGTGGTTTATCTCGTAAGACGGAACAAGACCAAGGACAACGAGTCATGTGGACCGTTCCTTTATTCCAGTCTATCTCCGGATTGTGTTGCTTCAGCCATGCATATCCTAGTATCATCTGATTCTTTCCGAGATCAGTGACCTCAGCAATAGCCTTCTCACGATGTCCGTTGAAATGGATAATGATTTCTGCACAGCGTGTTATCTGTCCAGCGGAGTTATGTGTTCCGTCCACGTTGTATACCGTAAGTGGATGTCTTAGTTGTACGAGGGGTAATTTGACTTTATCAGTCCATCTCCGATCAACAAAGATAGCATTGGCTCCTGAATCAAGAAGTGCTTCTGCGCGTGTGAAAGCAGACGGAAGTCGTTGCGAAGCGATAGAAGTAGATAGCTTTAGTTCTCGATCCGTCGTGCGAATGAAACGTGGTCCTGGGTTTTCGGAAAGATATCGGATTATGGAAACAGAATTAAGCACCTGACTAGAGTCCAGGCCAAGCTCATGATCAACATGAGACCCCGTTTGACTGTGTGAATACTTTACAGATTTTCCTAACGAGTTAGTTGCGGTCCATTTGCCCAGATCATTCAGGCCGCTTTGCCTTTTCCCTTCATTTCAATATCTTTCATGTCGTAGAAGTAAGCCTTCATTTCGTCGAATAAACGGCCTTCAAGGGTGCTGGATTCGGTAGACAGTCTTCTCACCTGTCTCTTCTGAAGTTTGCAAGCACATTTGTGTTCGCCTCGTGACCAGCCACAGTTCTTGCATTTGGTACTAGGTACCGGACATTGCTGTTTTGGATGTCCCAGCTTCCCACAGTTCCAGCAATTTCCTTGTTTCTTCTCTTTGAAATTGCTTGTGGCCGTTTTTACGACAGATGATGCTTCTTCTTCTTCCACTATCTCTCCTTCTTCGATTTCGGCAGAACCTATATCCATTGGGGCACCACGACCCGGTTGTGTGCCCGTGCTGGTAT
>JBBPTG010000358.1:0-20802 GCA_038093975.1 Chalciporus piperatus | reverse complement strand
GATGTTCTCCGTTTGCATCAGGATAACGTCATCCAGGTGGGTTTGGATGATTCCGTGCGCTTTCTCATCTCGTTCCCTCCACTTACGGATCTCCTCTGCCGTTGGACCAGTGGTAGAAGGGGTGGTTGTCGTAGCAGGAGTAGGAGTGTTTCCGGATGCGGAAGTGGACGGAGCAACTGCGGGAGTGGCTGTGCTAGAGGTTCCGGAAACTACGGATAGCGAGGGATCCGGATCCGTTCCTAGTACAATGCCTAGAATCTTTTCGCTTCTGAGGAGGACGGTGATGCGAAGACGCCAGGTGGTGAAGTTTCTGGGTCCCATCAAGCGAGGGACTGTGGAAGTCCGGGTGGTAGTATCCGATGTCATGATTATGACAGGTGACAGATGACAGGTGACAAGACAGTTTGATCGACAGGTGACAGGAGATGGTTCCTATGTCGGAGTGATCTGAGGATGTCTAGAACGGTCCGGAAACGGGCCGGAAGGGCGCGGGAAAATTGCGCGAAAATGGATAGAGTCAAGGGACTCGGAGTCGTTGGGCAAGAGGACCGTTTGCTGCGAGTGGGCGCTAGCCAGGGCTCATAACCTGTGAAAACTAAACGAACTCAGCCGATGCCTAAGAGAGGCGGAAACGACTATATTCACCTAAACGAACTAGGTACAACTCAAATAAGTAAAGGAACTAAGTAAAGAGAGTAAATACTCACCTCAGCCGATGTCTAAGAGAGGCGGAAACGACTGAGGTGCTCTGGAAGTGAGACGAGGAATTTAAGTAAATGGGTGGAGATGTGCTCGGAACGATCCGACGTGATTCCGGTCCGGAATGACCGATTCCGGGTGCAAAAGGATCAAGCCATGTCAAGGACTTGACATGGATAAGAATAGAAAGGGTGAATGGTGAACAGAGATGTCACGAAAGGGAATAGACAAGTGAATGACATATAGGAGAACATACGAATGTAAAAGGGGTCCGTTCCAACGAATCCGGAGATGTTTCCGTGCGTTCCGGACATCGGAAACATCAGATTAAACACGGAATGCATCCGGAAGTATCCGGAGACGGATAGGGGCTATCCGGAAGCGGAAAGGAGCGGATAAGCACGGATTGGACTATATTTTGACAGAGTCACGAGGGCGGGCTTACCATGGTTTAGATTAACATAGTTGGGAGCGGGCTGGAGCGGGGAGGGAAGTTGTGGTAGTCACGAATCTTTCGGACATGGCGCTCGCCAATCTCGAGAGGTTTTTGAGTCTAATGTGAGGTGCAGCCGGGCCGGAGCACTCGCGTCGAGCTACTCAGGAGGTAAATACATTCTCACTGTTATCTTATCTTATCTCAAGTGAGCCGACCCACAGTCTTGACTTCCTGGCAGCTCCTGGCAGATACACGCAGTTGTCGTCTCCCCATATCTCCAGGCTTGTCGCATCAATATTTCAATGGCATCAGCCTTTTTCTATGGAACGTTGATGCACCCGAAAATATTGAAGCGGGTGATTGGGAACGACGGCTCTCACCTCCAGATATCCCCAGCACTCTTACTGGTCAGTGTACACTGATTTCCATCGATGCGCCCGTATCTGACAGTATTCTGCCACAGGACTATACCCGCCACAAGATCAAGGTAGGTAATTTCTTGATCCACGATCAGAGTACATTTTACCAATGATCCGCAGGATGCAGATTACCCTGGAATAGTGCCATATTCTCAAAGTCGGTCAATATTTGACCGGGATCTTGAGCGTGAGGAAAGATGCGTGAGGGGATCCTTGGTGATAGGTCTTTCTGACAAAGATATCAGACTCTTGGACATTTTCGAGGGAAACGTGAGTGCCATAAGTGAAGAGGAATTCAAGTGCTTGAAGAAAATCATAGGAGTACACACGTGAACTAGTCCTAGTGCACCCATTAGGTTCCCTGACGGGCCTAGATGGCGTGCAGCTAACTGGAGTTATACCACAGCACGCACCCCCCGTTCCTCCGACCAACGAGTTGGAGAGCCCCATGGAAGTGAACACTTACGTTTGGTGCCGACCATCCGAGCTTCAATCCAAGCTATGGACATTCGAAGAGTTTGTCAAAGAGAATGCATGGAAGTGGGTAGGATTTGGATCTGAAGACAACAAGGATTATGGAGAGGTGGACAGACGGCGAGCAATGGATGGGAACATTGTCAGGGAGACATAATACTAGAATGAGACCTCAAATTTCGAAGTAGATACCCCGGATATCTCCATGAACGCGCCAGATCGACTGTGCACAACAAGTTTGGGTAGCTCTGCCTTTGCTCTGGTTCGGTTCCGAGTTCCCAGTGTGGCGGTGCTCTATATAGAAACCAGTGACAGTGACAGTGTCAATGATTGATCTTTGTCTCTGCATCACCGAGTTCCTTAGCATGCACCATCGAGACCGCTCCTTGAACTGGGAGACCAAATTTCGCCTGTTCCTCCCAATCGCGGTTGTTTCTTTTTTCCTGTTGTTTGTCCTCACGACCAGCATCATTGATGTTACAGGACGTCGTCCCCCGAGGCACCCGAGTAAGTTTCGTTTTGCGCGCACGTGTCCTCGGGTTAACTGACTCGTGGATACCCCAGTATTTCCTGACTTCTCTCGGTACAGATACCTTCAAACGCTCCCGCAGTCTCATTTTCCCATCCGTAGCGGTTCTTTTTCCGTCAAAATTGGATGTGTGATTGATCAGCGTGCCTGTCTAGACTCGGATGACAAGAGGCGTATCATCGCCATCGGGGACATCCATGCCATGAACCAATCGTTGAGGTTCGCTAAGCTGATCCATTTCCACGATGAATTCTATCATACTTACATTTGTCCTTCCAGCGCACTACTCACCAAGGTTTCCTATGACCCTCACTTTGATACCTTGGTACACCTGGGTGACCTTGTCACCAAGGGGGAACCTCCCTCAGGTCCCGTATTGGATTTCATGGCAACGAACCACATCTTGGGCGTACGTGGCAACAACGACCAGAAAGTCATCGAATGGAGAGCTTGGATGGACTGGATTCTATCCCTCCCTGACGGTCGTGACTGGCTCGAAGAAATGGACTCACAGTGGTCCCATGTCGACGAGGACGAGTCCGGTGACGAGTTCGAGGCTTGGCTCAAACGCTCATCCAGAGGTTGGGACACGTACATTCCCACTGGTTGGAAGTTGCTAGGGAATCATTACAGGATCGCGCGCGACATGTCCCAAAAACATTACGACTACCTTCGATCGTTGCCTCTCATTCTTCACGCACCGACGGCTCATACCTACTTTGTTCATGCCGGCTTGCTCCCCGCGGATTCAACTCTCAAAGTGACGGATCCCGATCAACCACTCTCTCATTGGCCTACCCCCTCCAACCCGAATGACGACGCAGGCATCCTACGCAGTCTTCAAGAACTGGCATTGCTCAAGGAAATCCCACAGAACCGGGATCCGTGGGTTCTTATGAACATGCGAAGTCTCACAGACAAAGGCATAATCAAGGACAGCAAGAAAGGCGTTCCTTGGTCTGACTTGTGGAACGACGTCATGGGTAGATGTTCTGGGTTTGATGCGACAACCGAAACATGGTGGAGAGTCGCCGCTTCAAGAGTCTTCCCTCGAGAAGCCAAGCATCGGGCCCCGCTCCCTTGTTTCCCGTCAATGGTCGTTTACGGTCACGCGGCCGTGCGGGATCTCGATGTCAAGAGATGGTCAATCGGGGTAGACACCGGTTGTGTAAGCGATCTGACGCCTCTGCTCCCTCGTTTCTGACACTCTGTGCGCTGTCTCGCAGGCATATGGCCGTCGTTTGACTGCAGTCATCTTGGACAGCAAATCACTACTTCCTAGCTCTTATTCGGGACTCTTCGACAACTCATTCTTGCAAGATTCTTTCATCCCGTATGGAGATGAAGGAAAGGCCCAAATCCTCAGTGTTGATTGCTAAACTACCTGCACACGATAGACTATTTTCGTATATTCGACGTATATTCATGTAATACTCACACGCATTCTCTTGGGTTTTTTGGTCAGGACAAGTGTCAACCAATTTATCCTTAACATCTGATAATTGGGTGAAGTAGATAGCTGTATGTAGCTACGCTTGCTAGCCCGGGCTGTTCACGACTACACGATGAACAACAAATTGGTATCCTGTCATACAACAGTGGTTTTGAAGCAGTTTTTTATGGGGTGATTGAACGGAGACTTACAATGGGGTGAGAACTCGAAAGCTGAACGTTGAACATCAATCAACACGCGGCCGCGGGACGCGTGGCTAACACGCACCTGGGGTTTCTGGCTATACTTGTTGTAGAGAATCCGCCTAGTTACAAGTACAGGTTTGAGGCTGGAATCGCTAAGGTTAGGCACCGGAGCTCTCACCTCATATCGACGAGAAGTTGCTGATAACTTGGGTTAGGATTTTGTTCTGTTGGAATAGAACCTCGTCACCACGACCAAAAATAGAGTTGAATTGGAATATTATAGCATACCGAGAGCGGTCAGGAACGCCTGGAATGCAACACGGGGTAAGTGGGGTATTGTATCAGAGAAGCTCCTAGCGCGGAGCAAAGGACATACATCACTCATGGCGCCTGTGCTTCGGCCTGCAATTTGAGCGTCGGCACTGGTTTGGGAGTCCTTGCAACCACTCCATGAGATCTGAGTTGACTCATCAGACTCGCGTTCAGTGTGTGAAGATGATGTCATCTTACTGCGTCGGCCATACTTGTTCGGGTAGCCTTTGTGTATTTGTTAGCTTTCTGCGCGCGACCAGAGGCTACGTTGACCAGGTCCGTCACGCCACGAACCATACCACCTATGTCGTGCATCTGATAAGAAGTAAGAGTAGAAAACAAGCCCTGAGCTGCCTCTACTGCCATATTGGGTTCCTTGATCTTGCCTTCAGTGGAATACTAAACAATATGCATTAAAATCTAGAATCAACAAAACAGCAGGGAAATGACGAGGCGCATACCATGTACGGCAGATCTAAGAACGAAAATGTTAGCGCTGTTCGCCATGGTAGAGAACGGTTCAAAGTCATACCAAGGGCCGAGCCGGAGTGGCAACACTGCCAAAATGTTAGCATCAAAATGGAGGCTGTAAGGTTGCTTACATCAAAAATGGCCGTTAGACGACAGCCAACGGGGAGATCTCTGACCATGATCATGTGCATGTCCTATCGTAGATGATGAGAAAGAAGAACCCAAGCCGGAAAAAGAGTACGGACATCATCCAGGATGTGGCCTGCCATCTTGAAATCCACTGGGTAGATGGCTGATAAAAAGTGATGTGCTGCGAAGTCTCAGGGGATAATTGTAACTTGCTTTCGTCATAGCCGTCATCCTCGTCACCATCAAGGTCCTTAGTCTGACCTCCATGTCCCGAATCTATTTCATCATGGTATCGATAAACGGCTTCAAGGCACCGGCGGAAATCAGTGCTTACAATGGAAGAAAAGGGAGTCATTTGGCCTAGCGTCCTTGACCAGCCAATGCATGGCGTTAATCTGGCAAAGAGTGAGGCAACTCCTTATTAATCAGGGAAAAGGACAAACTATGTTTAGTCGAGTAGGTTTTCCACGAGGATGCCCGGAATTCTCAGTAAGCACCACTAAATCTTCTTCTTTGTAGTCATGTCCTGCAATTGAATTAGGATCATCAGCCGCGGGAGACGGTGAACACGCTTACTCAAAAGGAATTCCTTCATGCGATTCACATCTTCTACGCAGCCATGAAGAGCCTCAGGTTGACCTTCATAGTTAATCCCGATCTACCGACTACTCATCAGTGTGATGGGTGAGATAAAGAGGAGTAAAACCATACAAGCAGTCCTTTCTTTGCCCCGTTACATTGCGAATATTGGTAGTACGCAGGTTGAACTGGTCCGCCCTGCGCTGGTTGGAGACCATATGATTGTTGCCCGGCGGGAGGCATCTGAGGGGGAGGCGGTGTAGGATAGGGGCCCATCGCATATGGTCCAACGGAGTAGGGAGCATGTTCTCGAGGTGGTGCGTATCCGCCGGGAGGATATTGGGGCGGCGGTCCTAATGGAGCGTAGCTGGCTGGAGCGTAGCTGGCTGGAGCGTTGCGTTGTTGGTGGGAGTGATAACTTGCGTTAAAATCAATTGGTCATTGGTAGGACAAACGACATTGAGATCAACGTACCTTGGGCTTGGGTATGGTGATGAGTGGTCATCGGTCACATCGGTTGGTTGTGTGTAACGTGGGTGACGACTATAGTTGCCTCCCCGCATCAGTCAAACGTCAAAGTCCTTGGATCATGACACTCACGCGTCCGGAGAGCCGAGTGAAACATCGCGAGCTGGATTTTAGTAGACTGAGCCTTTTGCGTATCACAACTGAGACTCACGCTGCCGTTCCGCCATTGCTCAGATTGCTAGAATAGCCTGAGTGCCCTGACCACATCGTCGAGTTTGAGGAATATAGGCGAGTGCCCTTAGAGTCTTGTCGACGTTGTCGTTGTCCAATGCAATGGTTGCCGCCGCCGCTTGTCATTGATTGTCAGTGTCACATTCAGGCTCAGCAGCACGGCCGCCACTGATCATGGTTTTTACTTACAGTACCCGACCACATCAATCATTGACCATTCCTACTAGTAAATCGTGGTGATAACCAAACAATCGGGGTTAGTCCCCCAGTCAGGCATCATGGTTATTTCTGGGGGCGCTTGCAATCCCAATTTCACGACGTTACGCCACTTGGGAGCAACCTCAAAACCTGTTGTTGCCAATACATAATGTTGGCAAGTTGGAAGCTTCCGGGACGCGGAACTAACAGCCCCCGCTGTCTTGCTTGCTCACTATGAGTCTGACATCGTTAGGACGAACGGAGACTGTTATTTTTGAGACCCTGTCACGCCTATGCGGATTCTTAGCTTTCCTCCATCTCGGTGGGCCGGCTTAATCACTCGGTGGTGTCCGTCGGATTTCCGCCTCTCCTCCGCATTGGACTCGTGTCTTGCCATCACAGCAGGCGCAGGCGCGGAAAGCGCACATGTCCCGACCACCATTAATCGGATACGGCTAAACGTTCAGGCTTCTTTTCGAAACAATACAACCCCAGATTCCTGGGGCCTGCAAAGTATTATCCTGTGATCCGTTAAGGGATGTTAAGGGATCATGACCAAATACCCCGGCTCCCATCTGACATGAGAAGCTCCCTGAGGGACTGGGGCTATAAAAACGGGCGTCATACATTCCTTAGCTGGCGAGCTACTGTCGTTATCTCTCCTCTCGAACAAAAATGGGCGGAGGTGCAGCTCCTGGTGCAGGTCATTTCGCTTCGAATCGCCGCAAAGCTCTCCAAGGACAGTCGGGATGGGTAAGCATACTCGTGCTCTCTTGCTGGTTGCACTGAGCCAGGTGTCGGAAGGTCGGGCTCGTTCATAACCGCCGAGTCTTTTCCATCGCAGTCTTCGCATCTTTGGGAGGGCTGTAAGTATCATCGCCTTATCTTTCGACTCATGCTTGACTAATTCACATGCAGGCTATACGGTAAATTTCTCTGAGTCTCATCAATAACGAGTGCTCACGACTCGGATTCGCCGTAGGTTATAACCAGGTACTCATGTCATTACACGTGTCAATGAGCGTTGCTAACGACTTCGCCCACAGGGTGTTTTCTCCGGTGTGCTGGCCATGTACTCCTTCAACCAAAGAATGGCTTCCGCGGTTGGCAACGCAGGGACAAAGGGCTGGCTGGTGGCTATCCTTGAGTTTGGCGCTTGGTTCGGTGTACTTTGCACGGGACCGTTGGCAGACATGCTGTCGCGCAAGTACGCGATCGTCCTTGGTGAGTGTCCGAGAGCCTGTCGCGTATAAAATGACCAATGCATATTGCAGCTGTGTGTGTATTTTGTATCGGTGTTGTTGTCCAGACTGCAGCATACCAGCCGTCGTCAATCTATGGAGGTGCGTGGCCCCGAGCTCGATGTGGGATTAAAATGACCCCCGCATATCAAATAGGAAGGTTCATTACTGGTCTTGGTGTGGGGTCGTTGAGCATGGCTGTCCCTCTATACAAGTGGGTATTCTAACTATTATGATATGAGTAGCCCCTACATTTTTTCCAGCGCCGAACTTGCCCCTCCCGAAGTACGCGGAAGCCTTGTTGCCCTCCAGCAGCTTGCTATCACATTCGGAATCATGATTTCCTTCTGGATCGATTATGGGGCAAACTACATTGGTGGGACCGGTGTTACTCAAAGCGAGGCTGCGTGGCGCCTTCCTATCGCTCTTCAGCTTGTGCCAGCACTCATTCTCGGATTCGGAATCTTGTTCATGCCCTTCTCTCCAAGGCAAGCTATTTTGCCGCTGACTATTTAACTCGACTGATCACTTTGTGTCAGGTGGCTTGTCAACAAAGGTAGAGATGATGAAGCTCTTCAAGTGCTGAGCAGTGCTAGGCGTCTTCCGCCTAACGATGATCTTGTACAGATTGAATTCTTGTATGTTTTGGGAGAGATGGACCGTCCAACTTCATTGATTATATCACCAGGGAAATCAAGGCACAGCATCTCTTCGAGAAGGAAACGAGTGCCCTCAAATTCCCGCATTATCAAGATGGTTCAGCATCCTCTAATTTCAAGCTTGCAATCTATGATTATCTCAGTTTGTTCTCGAACCGCACTCTTTTCGTCCGGGTAGCCATTGGTTCTCTGTGAGGTCATCTCCTCGTAGTTGTCGATCCTTCCTGAATAAAATCTTTCTAGGATCATGTTCTTCCAACAATGGACGGGTGTAAATGCGATTCTCTACTACGCTCCTAGCATTTTCGGGTCTCTCGGGCTAACTGGAAACACTACTAGCCTACTCGCTACGGGAGTCGTGGGTATCGCGTAAGTTCTGATGCGCCAAGATGAGATAGATTGCGGAGATATTGACCCTCATGACTCTCAGCATGTTCCTTGCCACCATTCCCGCCGTTATCTGGGTTGATCAGGTCGGCCGTAAGCCAGTTCTGGTCTCAGGTGCTTTCCTCATGGCAGGGTGAGTCGACATCCCTATCTGGACCGCCTGGCGCTGAGAGTCGCACCCCTCAGGTGTCACCTCATCGTCGCTGTTTTAACTGGCCTGTACCACAATGATTGGGCTGCGTAGGTCTTTGAAATTCCTGGTTGTGCAGTAGCTGACCTGATTTTATAGACACAGTGGTAATATATCTCCCCCAGTTTTAACCATTCCCTACGATCCCTAACGATCGTTTGTAGCTGCCGGATGGGCAGCCTGTGCTTTAGTGTGGGTCTTCGCGATTGGTAAGGCTGAGGTTTGGGATGCTCGCACGATGTCGCGCTCATCCAGATGATAGGATTTGGATATAGCTGGGGCCCATGCTGTTGGATCTTGGTGGCCGAAATCTGGCCTCTGAGTGTCCGCGGGAAGGGCCTTTCCATTGCCGCATCTTCTAACTGGGTAAACATGTTCCCTTTCTCGGCTCTGCTGATACTTACGTTGATGATGTAGATGAACAACTTCATCGTTGGACAAGTTACCCCATCGATGCAGGACAAGCTCGGGTTTGGCACATTCGTGTTCTTCGGTGTATGTTTTCTTCCAGAGTAAGGATGACAGAGACTAAACATGACCTCTGCCACTAGGTCTTCTCTCTCCTCGGTGGCTTATTCGTCATGTTCTTTGTGAGTCAACATCCTGTGCGATTGTCCCGTGATGATTTTCTGAATACTTCCCAGGTCCCTGAGACGAAGGGGCTTACTCTTGAAGAGATGGACGAAGTCTTCGGAGACACTGAGGGTCTCGCCGTTGCTGACCAGCAACGCCAAAACGAAATTGCTGACCGCATTGGGCTCACTGCATACAGCCAGGAGGCTACACCTACCGATACCCTCGAGAAGTCCAGTCAAGAAGACAAGGATTCCGCGGCCTAAAGGCTCTTTGAACTTCTTCGACGTGACTCATTTCCGTTCGAGTATGATGACTTTCACGATATCACTGTCGTCGATGTACGCACCTAAACACGTCAACGATTCTGTAACAAATAATTATGATCTTCATTGCTTTTGGTAAAACTGACCCTCTCTGAAGCGTGGAAATAGTATGCTTATGGACCCCCCATTCAATTTTCTGGCACACGACCCGAGCATCGGTCCGAGACTCGGACCAGTGAAAGCGGAATTCACTGAAGAACCTCGCAACCGCGCGAATAGATGTTACACCAGTTAGGGCCTGTTTGAGATCCGGGCAAAGTAGCCAAAAGTGCTGCTGCCCGCACTCGCTTAGCTATAGCTGTAAGATCTGCCCACCTCAAACAGGCCCTTGAATGATCGGACGTCCTATTCTTCGACAGCTTTTGGACCCCCTTCAGTTCGGACCGAACTATCTGCTGGTTCCGCAATGGATCTTGAGGTTCATGACACCATACCGAAGTGACCAGTATCCCCAAATATATTGGACCGAAAGCCACAACTCTACTGATTACCCCAGTGGGCGTCGAAGTGACTGAATGCCAGTGAATCACACAGGTACAATTCAGTAGGTTCGAGTCGGACACTAATTGACGTATACAGCGATGAACGGGGAGGTGTCAGGTGAAGTTGGCACAACGTACGGCGCGCGCATTTACTCCTCAAGGCATGCCTCCCCCATGTGTTCCAACTGAAGAGTCAAACAGTCTTCACTGGCACACCCGCGTAAGATGTCCTTCGCGTCTGCCCGGTTCGACCCGCTGGCGAGGATATAACCCAAACCTCGTCCGCTATGTTGCTTTCCCCGCATGGACCCAACCCTGGACAAACCTCTCATCGCGTACAGCGTATCCCAATACTTGCTCGACCGTGCCAACATTCACGACACTATCACACGTTTGGTGAGAAACTCTCCTCTTCTTTGGGCTAAAACGCCTGATGACAGTTTCGCGCTCAACAATAGTCAGCGTATTCCGACTGCAGAGAGTTTGAGCGACTTGGAAATGAAGTGTTCGCCTCAGAGGTGACAATAGACAACTCACACGTTACGAACGATGAACCAAAAGGTAATGCGTCAGTTTGTTTCAGGGCTCTACCAGCGAGATGACGCCAAATTCAGCCAGGACAGCTCAAGAAGAGGCGGAATTCTGGGCTGGGCACTCGGAACGATTTACTGCGGCACAACATGTGATGACGTACGTACCTCCATCATCTTCGTGCGTGCTACTTTGGTTGATGCAAATGAATTGCCACAGTTGCGTCCTTGTCAACCTACCACAACCTGCCCCGACCTGGAATATTGCGATGCCGAACAAAGCGACTGCATCTGCGAATGCGATCGTCACTTTCCGACGTGACCGTGCAAGGGGTGACACGGTTGCTCAACATGGGGTGAGATAGACTGTGCGGTTCTTTCAAAGGGTCTTACTCTTTCCGCAGAGTTACTACACCTTTGATCTTGTGCGGCAACCAGGTGGAGAGCCAGGCATGAACCCTTGGCGAATCACGCACATGAAAGCCCATCCATTTTGGTTCAAAGGAAATACGGAAGTCATGAACTGATCGAAATCAATTTCATCCTAGACACGATATGTTTGCTGTAGAGTACCATCTAGATTCAATCCTGTTCACGTTACAAAGACATTTCAGATTAGACATGGGTAAACATCGAATTTGTGAGAACGTACCACGTTGGAACGGGCGAACTTTTTATGCTGGTGTCAACAAGCTAGCTCAAATTCTCTGATTCGTGCGGTCAAAGTTATCCCTCTTGGCGTCTCGAGGTGAGGAGGCAGATAACTTGGTTTCGTCCCGTCATTCCGGTAATTATATCAGCAACGAATCATGAAACAGGCGCGGTCCCTACATACTTACGTGCCGCCATTGATCATAAGAGCAGTTAACAGGGCACGAAGTGGAGATGGGAACCGGGAGATGAGCTGGCTTACTTCTCAGACCCTAAATCATGGATTTTCGCCCGAGTCCATCCACGCGGGCAGTCAGTTCTGGGTCGTCGTCGGAAACCATAAAGAGAGTGGATTGGGTACACAACGCGTGGTGATGGACTGCCATTGGACTTGTTGGCGATGTGAAGCGCCACAGCCCGGGGAACTAGAGCTAGGTCCGCCCACTGTGCCTAGGCTGAAAGTAGTTGGACGCTGACGGTTTCGAAATTCGGAGTATGTTTTCCGACCGAGTGGGGCATCCGGCTGGCAAAGGCCGTCTTCATCTGAGCAGGCTAACGCCCAAGCTCGAGAACTGTGCCTCAAACAGCGATCCGATGCGACGCTCCCATATCGCAAGGAGAGGATAAAGGTAATGCAAAAGTATGGACAACGGAATTTGAAGTGGGCGAATTGGCGTGGAATGGATTCACGACGGTCTGAGCTGGTGTCGGCTGGAGGGCCATACACTGCGGAACGTTCCTCGACCCAAGCTTCCCTCTCAACTCGATGGTATGATAGAGGTTGCGTGATATGAAGTTGGAGAAAAATCGTAGCGATATCGTTGTCGCTGATGGCCACAGCGAGGAAGGTTTACAGAGGTGCATGAAGGGGAACATCTCGTTATATTCGTCAAAAAAAGATGTGGTACATAAGAATTGTAGTTGAAAAGGAATATTTGCATGCAGCCTGTGAATAACGAAGAGTCAGAAAACTGCAGACCGGACTGAAAAGAAAAGGGTTGAAAAGAGTCAGTGTCGAAATTTTCCTCAGCTCCGAGGAGGCTAGGTAGTCTAACATGCTATTTGACAACGGCTAGAAGCCCATCATGAAGAGGGTGATGTTGATGGTGTGGAGCTCACCTTGTGCAAGATACTTGAGGAAGGAAGGTGGTGGACTGGTGGTCGTAAGTAAGTAAAAATGTTGGCAACGGCACATGCAAGCGACTGGACGTGGATACCAACAAGTTACAACATGAAACAAGCGTCAATCAAGCCTGTCACAGGGCCAAGGACACCACACTTGGGACACTCCAGCTTTCTACACGTTGTATCAAGGAATGGAATGTTGTGACCATTTTGGCGAGGAACGACAATGCACACTCGTTGATCAAGTTCGCCGGTTCCTTGGACAGCGGCCTACAGCGGCCCATGAGGGAGCCTCGACTCCTGCCTCGTTTCCTGCTCGATAGCGTAAAAATGATCGCGCAGTCTGACTAGCGCATCTCACGGCGTTGGGGTGTGTCAAGGTATGTCTCACGCTGGTCAAGGGCGTCTCAGTTCATCGCCTTTGCCTTGCAGGATACTAAGGCGTGGTCTAGCGTGGTCTTCGCTGCGAAACGAGACCAACGTCCACGGAGCATCGCCATACTATATCCAGCTCCAGCCAAGCTCCATTCTCATCTCGGTTGAACCTCTAGCACTCCTATATAGATCGGAGCCACGGACCTTGTCTGATAGAGTATCTGATAATCTGGCATTGATTGTCGCTCCATTTGGCAGCCTCGTGTTTCATGCCAGCTACCTGTAACCTCAGTTCCCTGTTGTCCTGATATTGATCTGGGGTTTGCTTCTAATTCCGTCTATTGCCTCTTCTCCCTGCTCTCCCTCCTTCCATCAAGACAGCTAAACGCCTGACTGCTCGCTCGCACACCTGGTCCCAGCGCTCCCATGTCTTCCACTGCCATGGGCACCTTCACCTGCTGGGATAGCTTTGACGGCTGCGAGCTGCTAGAAGACGACAAACCTCCTCGTACTAATCGTTCTCGGCTTCAATCCACCTCTACCGTGCCTTCCTCTTCTCGACAAGCTGTAGAGCGCCCACACACGTCGAGGCCAAGCACCTCACACGGCCAACGAGATCAAGAGCACACATCACTCGATGAGTTATGGACCGCCTTGCGGGAGAGGAAAAAAACCCAAGAAGCCAAGCTTCCCGACAAAGTCAAATCTCTGGGTGCGCCCCAAGTTGGATCGAGCGGCATGTCTCGTTCGCTCCCAGAACATACCACAACACTCAGGAAGGTAACTCCTCCCAAAGTGAAGAGGAAGAAATCCACGTATGCTCCACTCCCGTCTGGCCGATGACCCCTTTGCCTAATGCTGTTGAACGTGTTGCAGGGACTGCGTTTCATTTCGCGAATCTCCCTCCGGTCGCACAGTACGTATTCTCTGCACCACGCGTCCTCGTGATTCTCCCTTATTACCCCCGCACAGATCACCGCGACCTTCGATTTACCCGGTATAAAGAAAGAACAGGCACATGTCAGTTTTCGTTGGAATCACCTTGTTGTCACTTGGCAGACAGTCAAGGTCACGGAGAAGGAGGAGGATGGACGACTAGTTAGGGAGAAAGAGGAGAAGAAGTATACAAGGACGATCCCTCTTCCAGAAGGAACGAAAGTCAGTGATCTCTGTCATGTGGTGACCACAAGGCGGGCAACTGATCGTTCTTACGTTAGTTTGAGGAGATACGTGCGGTGATGGACAATCGACATCTTATCTTGAGCTACCCTAACATGCGTACTGTCCGTGTCGAGCCTCGACCTCGACATTCCCGAGAGCCCGAGCCCCGTCGTGTTGAGCCTACCGTTGTCTCGGAGAGCGACATCAGGTCAAGCGAGGACTTCGAGCGCCTATCATATCACAAGAATACAGATCCATCACGCCATGAGGAAGTCACTGAAATCTCGGATATCTCAGAATACTAGATGGGAACTTGCGATCGTCCTCCTTCCTCGGTTACTCTTCATTTGCTTATAGATACCCACACATTCTGCCCTGTTGTGAACTCAGTGTACCACCATCGTCCGCGCTGGCTCGATTTATTTATCCTTCTTTTTCCCCTGGGGACTGAATCAATGACATCTACATAGTTTGCCATCCCAATGTTGACTGAGGATCCAAGCCAAATGCCGTAAGATATGTAAGTGGTGGTGACAAGGTGATAGCAATAGAATCAAGAATGTAGAATACACATTACATATCATCCACACTCCACTCATAACTCGCCGCTGCTGTCCGTGTCCTCTCATTGATGCGCTGGAACCATTTCTTCTCGAAGCCGTTACTGCGATCTGAAAGCTTCGTCAGCACGATAATGCAAGGGTTTGCAGAATTGATCTACCTACGCCGTCCCATCTGTAACCCGGTTTTATGCCAAAGCGATTAGGTGGTGGTGGTGGACCGTTGTACTCCGGCTTTCTCGGACCCTTGAATTTTGTCTGTGGATGTACATGAGTTAGGTGAGTCGCGGCGTCGTTTCATAGAACTAAGCTGACCGTCAAGAAAGCAGCAGCAGGGTCATTCCACCGATCTTGTGCCTTGAGTTCTTCGTTGAGTTCCTTGTCATCTGCATGCCTGGAGAAAGGCAGGGATTTGTTCTTCTCGAGTTCCTTTCTCCGCTTTTGTGCCTCGTCTCGCTGCACGACTCCTTTGCCCCATTCCATCTTTTGTGCCTCCTTCTCCTCCCTTTCTCGCTTCTTCTGAGCCGCTTCGGCACGGGCCAATTTCATGTCGATCTTGCGACCGGACACGTCACGGTACACGGTCTCCTGTGCAGCTTCCATCTCTTCATTCGTCATGTCCTCCTTCTTGACCTGGGGCTTTGGTTTCTACAACGTATCATCAGCTACCAGCCAAGACGTTCGTACGAGATGCTCCCACCATCCGTAGTTGCTCCGCAGTCATCAACCCACCCTTGAACGACTTTACATCCTCCACAACAGTCGGCTGCTCATCCGCCGGTATCGGCGCATCCTCCTCCGCCTTCACACCCTCCCTCACCGTCGCCCACCCCGAACTATCTTCCGTCTTCCGTTTCTTGAATGCTCGATCGCTCGCAACAGCTGCGTCTTGAATTTCAAGTTCATCTTCCTGACGCTGCCTCGATGTTTCGTCGCCAAAACCTCCATCGTCGTCAATAAACATGGACGGACCGCTGGTGGGTGCAGTGCCGCTCGCTGTCTTGCGTTTCTTCTTTTTCGAAGCAGTTCGGGCGAGGATGGCCTCAGCTTTTGGACCCGCCATGTATTTCTCGGCGAGATAGGCTTGCATGGTTCGGTTTGCGGTGGTGGTACAAGTGTGAGGGTATTATGGAGCAGGACAGAGGTACTTAGAGGTACATGACGAAGTGACTAGTCACTCAAGTTGTCAATAGCAGAGCGTGTGAATTTCAAACTCTCCTTCCAACCATTCCGAACTTATACTGGACAACTTGAACCAACTCCTCCACGACGGAGAGCGCGTTGGCGTTTAAATTGCGCAAGGTATATTGGCAGTGCGGTTTCTCTAATAAGCCTATTCTAGTCCCATCGCAGTCACCACGACGGAGTATGGAGGTCGTTGCCTACATGGACAGCGTCACAGACTCAGTGTCGTATCCAACAGGGCCATAGAATACGCTTTGCGAAGAAGTATGCATCAGCGACCTTGAACCATTTCAGACTGAGCCCAACAAAACAATCAGCCACATTATGAATCCTCCGAACGATAAACTGGCCAAGGCTCTTGGCCTTTATTGTCAGTGGGACTTCGAGGTAATAGTTAGTTGATGACGCAGTTAATGTCGGCATTCACGACCAATGCCTCAGTGATACTTTACGCTCAGCGGAGTCCCACCCCCACTAGGTAAGAAATGACTTAGACTGGACTCACGCTGCCAGCGGTGACATTCGGCGACTATGGCACCAACGGCGACACATGGTGATGTTACAAGTCGATTCTTCTGCTTTAAGTACCCTGACAGGCTAGACATGTTGGGTTATGGGACCGATTGATGAGGGCCCATAGTGACCGTGATGGAGTTGCGGGGCAACAAGGCCGCGTCGTGAAAGCGCCAAACGCTGGCAATGCAGATATCACCTCATCAGCGTTGTGACATGTATATATATAATGAGAGCGGAGAAGTGATGGCAGTAATAGACCAGTAACAAACCAAATTATTGTCCATGAAAAAAACGAAGTGTATCGAAGCCGTCACACTATCAGGGTAATGAAAATCCGAGATGCAAAGAGATAGAAGCAAGCCTCAAGAGACTGTGATGCTGGCCCCAACACCACCAACAACAGAGTATGGAGGGCCGTTGGGGCCGTTGACAGCGTAGGTTATGTCCAACATGACCACGTATCCAGCGCCCGCGACGTAGTATGCATCAGGGACCTAAAGCAATTTCAGAATAGGTTCTGATACATGCAAAGTATGAGTGTACCTGAACAACGAACTGGTCAGAAGTGCTGCCAGCTGGCAGGGTACGACGGGCCAAAAGGATGGGGGGTTCGAAGCCGTTGTTGTTGACGGGAACCTCGATGTAGTAGTCGGTATATTCGGGAATGTGACCAAAGTAGTTGATAGCACAGTTAAAGTCGGCAGAGATGGTCAAGGTCTAATAATTACAAGTATAATCGTCAGATGAACTCTATCCAGGGAGTAAGGGCACTCACATCTCCAGCAACGACATTGGTCGGGGAGACAGTCAGGACACCAAACCGAGTAGCTTCAGGGCAGCTCTGACGGGCATTAGGGGCAGCGCTAACGAGAGCAGCAGCAGATGCGAGTATAGCGGCAAAGGCGAGTTGCATGTTAAGTGTGTATTGCTGGATCAGTTGTTGAATTCAGGGGGATGTTAGTGAAGAGTAAGGCAGCATCTGCACTTTAAGTATCCCAAGAGAGATCACGGTGAGGCGATGCACGGTCGACAGTGACCGAGATATTCGGTGACAGGAATTGACATTTGCGGGGCAACGAGACCGCATCACAATACAAGCGTGGAATGCTTGGGTGTGGTCCCGGAGTCACTGCACAATGATTAATGATCAGTCGCGTGTTATGCAGCAGTATTCCGCGGACGTGTGTTGCCTGTGTGAGAGGCGGCCGGAGCTTCATCTTGGAGAAAACGGTCAGAGTACGCCGCCTCAGGCAACTCAATCACAATGTTCATGTTACACTTGAAGTTCGAGAGACCGATACTGGCCGTCATGACTATCGCCGACGCAGTAACAGCAGCTCGGTGATGTGGCTGTAGTGTGCAGTCAGCTTCACATTGATTGTCCTCCGACAGCGGGCTGCAGCCTAAAGTCGATGTGATTTGAATTGATGGTCCGTCCAAGTTTGTGGTGATGGGGCATCACCTCGACGGAACTGTCCACCGCTGCAGTAGCGTGGTCGCGTGCGAGGACGAATGGGACTGCAGCCACGATGAGAATGAAAACTCTGGAATCTCGACAACAAGCATAAAGGCAAGCCCTGCAGCGTTTCCAGCATGACACTATGAATAACGATGGTTATACTGTATCATGCCAAGATTCCTATCAGCGTGCAAGACAACAGCAGGTTTAAGAGACGTTGATCGTGATAGGGGCCTCGACACCCCCAACGACAGAGTATGGAATGCCGTTGGTTCCATCGACAGGGTAGGTTGTATCCAACACCACCACGTACCCAGCGCCCGCAAAGTAGTTCGCATCAGGGACCTAAATGAGTTGAGACTGACAAGTTCTGAGTGATGTCAACGTTCCTGTGAACATACCTGGACAGTGAATTCATCAGAAGTGCTGCCAACTGGTAGGGTACGACGAGCCAAGAGGATGGGAGGCTCGTGGCCGTTGTTGTTGACGGGAACCTCGATGTAGTAGTCGGTATATTCGGGAATGTGACCAAAGTAGTTGACGGCACAGTTGAAGTCGGCAGAGATGGTCAAGGTCTAATAATTACAAGTATGATCGTCAGATGAACTCTATCCAGAGAATAAGGGCACTCACATCTCCAGCAGTGACAGTGGTCGGGGAGACAGTCAGGACACCAAACTGAGCAGCCTGAGCGCAGCTCTGGCGGGCATTAGGGGTAGCGCTAACGAGAGCAGCAGATGTGATTATGGCGGCAAAAGCGGCGAGCTGCATGTTGAGAGTTCAAGAGAGGATGAATTGTAGGACTCTGGGATGTAAATGTCAGTGCGGTTCGTGATTCCTCTGCGCTTTATGTACCCCAAGAAACCGGACATGTGGAAAGCGGAAGGCGATGAGGATACATAAATAATCACCGAGAGAACTGTGATGGTATCATGGCGCAATGAGGCAACGTCGCGAGTCGGACTTGAAAACTAGTTAGACATTACGGCTCTAGTAGTCTTGCTAGTACATAGTAGTAGTAGCCAGATCCCACGTTGTCATGCGCGAATGTGGGGACCGCATGGCAGCTCAAAAGTGCAAGCGAGCATCCGAAAGGATCTCGCGTGCCCGCACCACCTGTGGGATTCCCCCCCCCTCGTGGCACCCCACCTCGCACCCAATCTATCCACAGTCGCGCCCTCGGATCGCCACAGCCGCCTCAGCCTGGCCGACTCCCTGGATAGGACTTAAGATTCAAGTTGGTAGCTGAACCCTAAGCGGACTCAGATGGGCAGCGGTCGGGGCAGCGGTGGCCCCCTGATGAGAGCTTTCGCAGGCTCGAAACCGCAACCCCCACTCCCTTACCTGCCCCTACTCGTACTGTACATCGCTTGCCCGATGGCCCGACCCCGATCCTCGGAGAGGGATGTCCCGACGGACGAGCGGGCGGCGTCCCTCTTCGCACACAGACATAGGAACTAGCAAAGGGCCTTACGCCCTATCGGACAATAAACAAGGATTACAAAAAAAGACATAGGAAGGGGGGGGGGGGGTTCAAATGCCTCATTTCACTGGGCAAGATATGATAACCGTGATTACTTGGCCTCCGCATTTCTAGTCGGTGGCGTGCTCGCAGTACAGCGGCTATAAGAAACTTGTAGGCCTACACGTCTGGTCGGGAAAAGTATACGTTTGATATTCAGTTGGGGGGGTATCTGGCCCATATCCGACGGATACCTAAGATATAACATCCGGCACTTATCCCATCAATAATTTATTCTCTCAGCAAATATAGCATGGGTGCCAATATCCAGCCAATGTAAGTTCAGATGTAGCTGGGATATCAAGCCAGTATAGCATGTATATCGAGATTGAACATAGGTTCTGTGGTGATCTCGACCCATGCAATGTATGCTACCCTATGGACTGAACGGGCAATGCTCGAATAAAAAACCATCAAATTCTAGATTCGATCCAATAGTCTACAGATGAATAAAGAGTCGAGCTAGTTACTGTGGATAGGGAGTACATGTACAAGCTAGCTATGCTTTTAGAGGCTTACTTTACGCACGAACAGGTACCCAAGTCAATGGTGAGTGCCCCACGGACTGTCCGTGCACTGCGTCGGTGGGAATGCTGCTTGTTGGTTGCGCTCGCAAAAACCTCCGAAGATTGAATTGAGATCCGCGGGTGCGTCGACGAGCCGCTGGCAATGGGTCATAGTGCGTGGGCAGTGTCTTTGCATCTATGGATGCTGCACGTGTGTTTGGGCAACTTGAAGCGTTTTTTTGAATGATTTGAGGCGTGTTTGTTGACGGTTTGGACAACGTCAAGACGACGTGGTAGGATTCGAGAAAGGCGCCGTTGTTTGTGTTTGTTGTGGACTGTCCTCGAAAAAATGCTAAGTCCTTCGTGACTGTAGCATACTCATCTACAGTACTTAGCTAGGTAGTACACAATATTAACCAGTCCATTACCATACCTTGAATGCTCTCGGACTCGGATTGGGCAGAAATAAAGGACTCTAGATATTGTGTATGCCTCTGTACACAATGAGTAACAGCTGTATAACCAGATAGGATAGTCTTATATCTTCCTATATCCATCCTATATCTTGGCTATATCCGGCGGGTGCCTCAAGTGGGGCAACTGACCATTATAATGATTCAATATTGTTCGAGTATACCCACCACATCCGTCTGATAGGCGGTGACTTTCACTGGCGAGATACATAATTCGGCATCTCCTCTATGAATCGGCAATTTATTTGCTGTGTATCCGTCATATATTTGGTCAGTATCGGGTGGGTCTACAGGCTAT
>JBBPTG010000357.1:0-20961 GCA_038093975.1 Chalciporus piperatus | reverse complement strand
TATATGGCAAACAAAGCTCAGGAGTTGGCGAGGCTCGAGGAGAACGAGCTCGTCGATGGCACACCATGTAAGGGATTTCTTTGGATGACCTTCGCAAATTTCTGATTGGTTCATAGCATCGCGAGCGGCACGGTGCTACCAGCTGTTCCGTGAGGCATATCCGGACATGTGGCCTGAGATTCTCACCACATTCAATGAAGCCGAGACCCTTGGTGAGATAGAACAAACGATCTCCCAACGACAGCAATTATTCAACAAACTGGCGAAGCACTTCAGACAGTCGGTAGGTTTTTTTTTCCTGCACTATCTTCCGGGAATATCAGCCTGAAGGAGTGCTTAGTTCTCGGCCATGGCCAAAGCACATGCTTTCGAAGGCATCTTCATTATGGCTGGAAGTGTCGTCAATCAAGATGGCGGCCTTGGCCAAGTCTTCACCACCCCCGGTGCGGAGGATGTAAGTCATTATATTCATATACTATCATGTTTTGACACCTGCTCACGCTCCCTCACAGTTTTTTGTGGACCGCTGCCGTGCCGATAATCATGAAATTGTCGGGCACTTTAAGGCACATGTCTAGTAAGTAATAATTTTATTTTATTCTACTATATGATACCAACAGTGATATTTGCTGTAGTAATAAAACCTCGCTCGCAAACGTGGTAGCGTTTGAGAGTCAGAACGACGAGAAAGCGGAAGGAGCATCTTCCAAGAATGAGGTAGATGAGAATGAAGACAATGATCCAAACGAACGTGAGGACCATGCGCGCGTTCGCAAGGCACTCGTCAGTGCACTTGGTAAGCCTCCTCACTTACAGGGTAGTACTATAGAACACTAACTGTCACACAGTAAAAGTGGGATGTAAGTGGGCAGGCAGCAAGTTATTTCCATGGAAAAACTTGCCTGGAAAGCTTGCAAAGAGCGGAGTGGTATGCCATAACTACCCCGACAATGTTCTATTTCCTGGCGAGGAGCGGCAGTCGCGTTCGAAGGGCGGTTCGAAGGGCATCTCCGATCTCACCCTGTCCGAATGTTCCAATCTCATAGCCGCCCTGAGTGACACGTCCAAGGATAGATTATATTTCAAAGAAGCTTCGGCAAAATCAAAAGGCAAGTCTCACAAAATTTTATTGTCGATCAAGTTCTAATTCAGGTGACAGGCGATATCCTTTCGTTTCAGTCACCTGTCATTCTCGGTGCTGCACCTGCTCACGACTCTCACCATTCCCACGCAAAGCTGATGTTCGGAGACCTCAAGGTCAATCGTAAGGGTGTCCCTCGTAAGCAAAATCTCGCCGCCACTCGCATCAAGAAGCAAGGAAAGCCACCGCGCAACGTTGAAGTCATTTCCATCCCCGACTCAGATGACGGTCCCAGTGAGGCTGTCAAGCAGCACACCAAGGATCGTGTCCCACCCGCTCCCCGTGCCTACGATGCCAACAAGTCCAATCTCATGGAGAGAAAAAAGACTACCCGCAAGCCGGAGGTCATTATCACGCGTCCCACCAGAATGTCGTCCAAAAGGAAGGTGGATGATGATTCTGATCAGGAGCCTCTGGATCTTAGCTCGCCGTCGGATTCGGAGTATGAGCCCGAAGTTGTAGGCAGTGCGGTAGTGGAGAATAACGACAAAGAAGAGGACAAGATTCAGATCGAGGAACTCGCACCGTCCGCAACGCGCAGAACCAAGGTCAATGATCCCGCGCGCACATCAAAGAAGCGCGCCGTCTCAAAGGGAAAAGGCAAGGCGACCCAGGGCGTACCAGTCCCCAGGAAACGTGCTCGTGTCACATCAAAACGCGTTGTCGATTCCTCCGACGAAGATGCTGATCAAGCCAAGCGCTCTCCTGTGGGGATACCAAAACTTCGTCCAGCTCGTTTTGATACTTCTCCCCAGCCAGCTACTCCACGTACTGAAGATTCTCGCAAGATGGTCTCTGGGACCTCCGACGACCCTCACGATACTGCCCGGCGTGCTGATTCGGGTGCCACGATCGTCCCTATCCCAAGCACATCTGCTCTCCCTCTCACTTTTGCGTCAACTGTCGTACTCAATCCCACTTCTCAGCCTGATCCCACCGCTGTCGCACCATCTATCCATGCAGTGCCACCCCCTCAATCCCACCTGACTGCGGATCCACAACCTCAACACGAGCGACCCAGGCCGCGGGTTATCACGAAGGCAAACCTACCCCAGAACGTGAACGAGGATCCAGACGATGTGTTCAGTCTCCGCAAGAGAAATCAGCACAACCAGCCAGCAGCAGTGGACACTGGCGTGCTCTCTGTGCCGTCAGTGAATCTGCTTGCCGCAGAAGAGGGCCGTGCAACCAGTGCTGATCCACGCACTGGCCACGATGCTTCGGATGTGCGGTTATCCTCTGGAGCAAAGCAAGACCATCCGGCAGATCCATCAGAATTTTCTTTTGCCCCTCGTCTCGTTCCCTCGTACGATAACAATCTCCGAGCCCCACACCATCCCCCCCCACGAGACCTCGCAGATCGTTTGCCCGGAATGGGCGCACCAGCTGGGGGGGTGCATGACATGCATCACCCGCTCCAAGATGGTGGGCTTGCCGGTTACAACGAGCGTATGGTCATGAACGGCGGATGGTATGGCCCACGCATTCATGGCTATCCTGGCAACTTCCCTCCCATTCCTGGTCCCTATCCTCCATGGGGCGGATACCCTGAGCTCGAGAACGCACGCGTGTCAGCTGCAGTAGCCCCCCCTCAATCGGATTTGCAGTTGCATGGAGGGTACGGTGGTAATGTTCCTTCATACGATGTCGCCGGCTACTATTACCGCGGCCAGCCGCCCCACTTTCATCCCTCGCCAGCTCTCAGGAACACATTTCTCGATGGAGCAGTTCCCACTGGTATGGTCCAACCATCTGCACCACCTACCGACCAGCCCAACACCTCCGCTCCACATGTCGTCAATTCTCGTCTGGGACTCGGACGTCCATCGGGAAGCAAGTAGGGACTAACACCAGCGCTTCATTTCGTTTATATCACACAGCATGTTGTCTTGGGTTTTGTACTTCCTTACTCGTCATATTTGTGTTTGCCGCTCGTAATCTAGATTTGCGCGTAGATACTGTCATGTCCGTCTTGTCGAGCTGCAATGAAATTTCTGTGTTGATCGAAGCATATGCAGGAAGCGCGCGCAAAACATGAATGAAGAAAAATACATAACGACTACGAATATACAGAGATTCATGCTATTGAGGGCACATTGCCACAATGACCAATGCCGAAGAGAATGACAAACAATATCAGGAGAAGAAAGAAAAAAAACATACCCACGAGATGCCACGACGGTCGAGAAATCTGATTAGAAAAGTGCACGCTGATTTTGACGAGCCTCTCGGGTCCACTATCAGACCGCGCGTAATGCTTCAGGAGGCTCTGAGAAAGCATCACAAAAACATCCGGGAAACATTCCAAATGGTGCGGCTGGGCATAGAAAATATACCATTTCCACTTTGGGAAATAGGTGAAATCCATCCGGGATGGTAACCCCTTTATGGTCAATTCAGTGCCTACAAGGAACCCCCCTAAAGGCCGTGGGAGCATCTCGAAAGTGGTGCCAAGGGTGGGGCGCTGCAAAGGACTTCTCAGTTGTCCATTAGAGCGCGTACGTCCATGTCTACTATGTTTCAAATGCACATGCTGACATTGCTGTCAGATGCTCCGAAGCGCCTCAAAAAACAGCTCGACACTGTCATCTCACTGCAGTCCGACCTTGATGCCTCCGACAAGGCTTTGCAGGCTGCCCGAGGTGTGATTGAAAGGGACGAACTATGCCAAGACGCTCTCTCCGTCCTTGACAGCTTGGAGCGCACTCATGATCGGTTAATGACGAAGGTGGATGACCTCTATGCATCACTCAATGTTCAAGACACCTTTCCCGAGCTCGAACAAGTCAACTTCGAATTCGTCAGACTTCTCCTTCTAGCCCGTGACCTGAAGATTAATATCCGCAAGCGTGCCATAGGCTCCTTCTTCGAGTGGGATCGCCTCGACCAGGCCGTGGGTGGCGGACAGAAGCCTCTTGGTACCTACTTAACTTGTCTCCATGACGCTACACTGACGTTGATTTTTACTTTCTAGGAACGAAGCTTCATCAACATACTCGGAAAGCCATCGCCAAACGCCAGCCTGCCCTACTGAGTGCGATTCGAAAGTTCAATGGTTATTGCGCACAACTTGAGACAATATACGACCCAGAGTGGTCGATACCCCTTCCCACTCCGCTCGCAACAAAACTCTCTGACTTGCGTGACGATCAGACCCTCATGGAAGACGTGTGGATCACTCCGTCCACAGGCACAGTTCCGCTCTGGATGGAAGACAAGGACGTGCGCCTCGGGATCCGTGGGATGCTCAAGCAAGACCGATGCGTTGAGGAACAGCGCCGTCTTGGCATCGAAGCTGACAACCTTTGGCACTGGTATGGCAAAGAACTTGCAGCCGTTGAGCTTGCATTACGCACACCCGAAAGTGCGTTCATTCGATCGACGTTTTCATGTTTCATGCTGACAGCTACCAGACGAGATGTTCTTGTTATTACTTGCGCAAAGGCGCTCTCATCTTCTTTCTCTCGCCTCTCGATGGGCGAATCCCCTCGTGTCTTCCTTGCGCTTCGAATCGCGCACGAAGGAAGCCCTTTCCCTCGCAACCGCTCTTGCAGGCGGCATAGATGAAATGTCCCTCACGTGGCTTACACCCAGCACCATCGAAGCCATCGCCGCCTTCGCAGAAGTCCAAGAAGCTGGACACGTTGAACCAAATACATCCCCAGAGGAAGAAGAAGGGAATGCTCCGCTAGCGGATTATCTCGCCGAAGATGATGTAGAACCAGATCCCGAGCTGGATGAACAGTCCGCCTGTGATATTGTCCCAGCCACAAAGCTCATCTGGAGTGTCCCACCAGTAAGTGGGTCTTATTTTCCATGTTTGCCCTCTTTCAACGTCCTTAGAACCTTTCCGTCGATCCCACGCTGCCACCGTTGAGCAACAATCCTCCCACCGAAGTTGGCCAGCTTGCTCAGAAGATCCGCCCGGCGATGGATGGGTTTCCTTGACTCACCTTCGAACCTGACGACATTCAGCTACTTTCATCCCCCACGGCATGCCTGAACGATATTTGTCTTAATGGTTGTATCCCGCTGCTATTTTCTGACATTCTGCCCGAGAGTGCGGATCAGATTGGGATCTTCTCTACATATGATCTCCATCGTATTCGGTACAACGCTTCGGATCAAATTCTCTGGAAGACGATGAAACACATCTCGTTCTGGACCAAGAACGTCTGGATCATCCCCATCCATCGGCCAAGTAGCAGTGGGCATTGGGTTCTCTGCATTGTGCACCTCGCGCGCAGAGAACTCTTGCTTTTTGACAGCCTGGGTGAGCGACATCCATGGCGCGCTAATATTCAAGTCAGTACAACTTCATATGTCCCTATCACCCTCGGCTGACGCGACCCAAGGAAATTATGGTGTTGATTTCACGCCTCCGAACCATTTCGCTTCAACAAGGTGTCAGATTCAATCCCGATATGAGCGCCGAATGCGCGTCCACTCACGGTAAGTACATTGTTTCCTCCCTTCAACCAGAATTACTTACACCAAATTAGACGCAGCCTGTACAGACAAACGGATACGACTGCGGTGTCTGGGTCCTTGCTGTCATAGCGGCTGTTCTCCGAGGGTTTGATATGACTGGCTTATGCGAGGAGGACATCAAAGATTTTAGGTACTACCTATATGCTACAGTTTCGTCCCTGTAACCTGTGTCCATTACTTCGTATCGTATGGATTTCGTCCTGCGCGCAGCTGCTCCATCTCCGTGTGCCATGAGCTGACAAGATATGCTCGCCACTGTAAGAGGCACTCCGCCATCTCGCGATGTCTCCTTGCAGTACACATACCCACATGGCCGTAAAGCGCTGTCCAGCATGCCAGACCGTCCACGGTGTTCTGTTCGAGCTCGTCGACAATGACCTGGCATGCTTCCCCTGCGTGAAATCTAACTGCCCTTTGCCTAATCGCCTCCCTCTCTAAGCGCATTCTACGCCCCATGGCCACATCTCTGAGGTTTCTTGTGTATCGTGCTGCGTTTTCATTGTCCGGAGGCTCGGGTTGTCGGTACGGTGGATCATTGTCCCACTGGGGAACTTCCGACTCGTCCAGGGCATTGGAATCCCGAACTGCCTCGTGGTATAAGTATGAGTCGGGCAGTGGTAGGTTGGCAAGTCTAATGAGGTCGAAAGGGAGGAATGGTTTCGACACAGATGGCGATGAGAGTTTACCGCTTGTCTTTGCATAAGCACGGCGATTTTGTGCTGAGCGAGAAAGACGACCCCTATAGCAAATAGAATCACATAGTAGATACATACGCATTTCAATACAAAAATCAAGACATACCTTTTAGATTCGGCATAGGCTTTTCGTTGCTCCTGACGAGCGGTATCTCTATCTGCTGCAGTGAAGTATTTTGCTCTGCGACCCATCTAGCGGATGTAATTTTGTATAAGGTAACATTTATGAATTTGGGTCAGACTTAAGGTCGATATCTGGTCAATATGTACTACTGATATCTTGCCTCGCTTAAGACGCTGTACGATGTCCGTATAAGGTGTTTGCTATTTTCTTTTGACAGACAACTTTGGATGACTTAGTATTAGTCTTCTGCACCCTAGCGAAGAAAAGAGAACTGTTTTCTGACCATAGAATAGACGAAACTTGTGTTATTTTGTGGTCAGCAGGACGATTATTCCCTTTCTGATTGGCTACCGGCTAATGTGCAAACATTGAGACCTTCATTCCGACCGGTCCAAACCGGAACAATGTGTACCGCAGCCATGCTGAAGCCTCATGGAGAGCCTCATACCTATGAATGTGAGCCTCCTGCTGAACTTCTTCTTGAACCAGACTCACCATCGTTTCCTAGCATCGTGCCTTCTGTGGATGATACTTCTATCCAAGTAAATTTTAAACCGCTGTGTTTTCAAAATTCGTCTGACCTTCTATTTCGTCGTGATTAGTGTCTCCCGAATCACTGGGTCGTGCAACGATTGGATCTACCGTTCTGGTCGAGGTATCGCTACAAATATGGAGGTTTCAGTGTCGTACCCCTCGTCTGGGGCTCTCTCGTTTCGTGCTTCGGACCTTGTCTTTGCCTTTCAAACCTCTCGAGCCTCTTTACTTCACCTGCCAATCGTTCAAAAGTGGGTCAAACCTTTTCCTCGTGACAATCGTTGCACTAACACAGTATACAGAAATGGATCCGGAAAATTACCCGCCAGTTCAGGTTGGCGGTGGTCCTCGCAGCCCTAGCCCGGTTGTGCCCACACCGACCAGACGCGGACTACGTCCTGTTGTCAGAGCGACTCCGCGTGCCAACGGAACTGTGCGGCGTGCCAACGAACGGCGTGCAAAAATGCAAGAGGCTTTGGAGTCCCAGCCTGAGCTTTCCCAGCATCCAGCCCGTCCCCCTTCTCGTGCTTTACCAGCGATCCCGCAGTCCTCCTCCGTCCAGCAGCCGTCCTTTCGAGGAAAGTCCCCTATTCTTTTGGACGAATCATCAACAATCTACACCACCAGAGAACCCTCCCCCTTTCCTCCCACTCGTACACGCCAATCATCTGCAGCTCCAGTCTCGCGAGCAACCTCAGTGGTACCACAAGGGCCATACCTCCATCAACATCCGGAAGCACCTCCTGAGGCGATTGCTGGAGCTTCGCGCCTTATCACTGACCACCCCCCTTCTGTTGCCATCGCTACTCGAGAAGCCGTTGCACCCCCTTCCTCTTTGCGCCACCCGTCTCTGACTTTTCGTCAACCCTCTGTGCCCCACCCTGCTGGTCCTCGCCGACCTTCTGGCCCCCAATCACGTCCTCCTTCCATCGCCGTTAACGAACAATCTATCGCGTCGGGGCAAGGCTCAGGAGGTGACGAACAGTCCCCGATTACTGTGCGCCCATTTCCCTCTGTGAATGTCATTCTGCCTACACCCTACATCACACAACAGCCAGCTCATCCTTCCTCCGAACCTCCGCTCAACACCATACCAGCTGGTCCTCCGGTGTCCTTTGAACCTCCTCCTGATGACCACGTCCCTCCACCCGACCATGAAGCTCCTCCACCCGACCATGAAGCTCCTCCACCCGACCACGATGGTCCTCCGCCCGACAGCGATTTCCCTCTCGACATTGAGATGAATATGCCGAACGACCACCAGTCCCAACCATCGACTCCTACTCACAATCGGTCGCCTCCATCGACTCCTACTAGCGGTCGAAGATCTACCGAGACTCTCAAAATTTTGGAAGAGGGGTATCAGGAACTTGAAGAAATCCTCACTAAGATCGCGGTCCTGGCAAAGCTGACCCCACAGCAAGTCGCGGATGCTTGGCATAAGCATGCTGGTCGCCTCATCAATATGCCGAACTACTGGAACATATACCAATCCTTCTTCAAGGCCCACGAGGAACAAGAGCGTGCACGTCTGGAATTGCTGGCGACCGGTCCAGGTATGTATCCCGTAAATTATTAGATGTATACTCATGCACCCCACGTAGCCACTTCTAGCCTCATCAGCCGCTGCTACAAGAAATTCAGGGAGGGCCATAGTGATGATTGGAAAGAAATCCTGGAGACGTTCGAGCTTGTCGAAGTGACGAAGTCTCACGACCACACGATATCACAACGTACGCAAACCTTCAACACTATCCGCCGCAAGCTCTGCAATATTGTAAGTTCGTTCCATACTTTATTATGATACCTGTTTGCTCATGGCAATGCAGGCCGATGATGCCGCTGCCCAGCACGGCTTTGAAACAGCCTTAGTGATGTGTGGTAACATCGTAAACGAAGACTCCTCATTAGGTTTTGCTCACACAACTTCACGGGCTACCGAGGTATGTTATTTATCAATCTGTTATTTTTGTCTGATCACACCGCTGTTTAGTTTTGGGATGTGCGTTGCAAAGCGGACCCGGACACCATCATTGGGCATCTCAAATCTCACGTTTAGCAAGTCCATTTAATTGCATGTTGTACTAGTGACTGATAAACACGCCTAGCAACGCGACCTCTCTCACCGCTGTTGATGAAGCTTTCCGCGAAGACATCAAGAACGACGCACCGCCACCAACCTCTCACGACTTGAACCGGCCCGCTCAGCCTGTTGGTCTACCTGTCAACGTCCAGCCCGAGGAGGTCGAAAGCGATGACTATAGCGACCTCTCTGCAGCCATCAAGACACTTCTCATCGGCCTTGTCAGTAAGTATTGACCTTTCAGCATGCTTCATCACCTATATCAGACTGACCAAATCTATAGGGGCACGCGGGGTGGATGTGTCACCACTACAGAAAAACAATTTCCCTTGGAAAACGCTCCTATTGTTTCTTTCCAAAACTGGCCTCGTCATCGAAGGTTATCCATACAACATCCTTATGCCCGGAGAGCGGCGTAATTTAGCCGCCAGGACCAAGGGTATCAATGACCTCTCGCTCCATGATAAACGTGAAATCATTGCAGCTATCAAGTCGGAGAAGCTTACCATAAGGTCGGTGCGAGATTCCCGTGAACGACGTAAGTTTAGTTCATTTGACTGGCGGCACATGTGCTGAATAGGAGTAGAAGCTATAGATGTCAACAATGCCCCCGTTATCATTGAGGAAGCGCCACCTGCCTCCGCCCCAGATGCGTGTGGAAAGCGCATGTTCAAGAATGGTCGGACTGATCGAAAGGGACCATCACGCCTGGCTCCCAGTGCAGCTGCTACCCGGGTGAGACGCCCCAAACCACGCGAAGCTGTCAACATTCCCCCCTCCGGTTCTTCCGACATCGAGGTTCTGGAGAGTCCTCCACCACAACCTCAGAAGAAGAAAGCTGCAGTCGTTATCCCACAAGCCGGTCCCTCGAAGCCGAAGAATTCGAAGCACCTCGAACCTCCGATGCAGTCACGAGCCTCCCCTTCCGACGATTCTCAGGATGATATCGAGGTGCAAGAACCCAAGAAGACACGGAAGCGTAAAGCTTCAGCGGAACCCGACAAGCGTGCAGGAAAGAAACGCATGGTGGATCACAACAAGCTCCCCAAAGAACGACGCCGAGGCGATGTCCGATCATCCTCGGCAAACGTTGGACGTCGCGCAAATAGAGCGGTGTCGGTGTCATCATCCGGCGATGAAGAAGGTACATTGTTGGTTTGTTCAGCCTCATGTTCATTCACTAACAGACGTTACAGCCCATCGTGCAGATGACGACAGTGTGGAGATAGTATCTCCGTCCGAGGGGGCTCAAAGTAAGTACACTTTAGTTAATCGTATTTCACCCCCTGACATACTGTATTTCCAACAGATTCTGAGAACGCGCAGTCACCCGACGAAGCACCCAAAGTTGAAGGTAAGTCAGATCATGAATCTTGTAGTAAGAGTCTAATTTCCTTCCAGCTCAGCCTCGGCCACGTCCCCGGCTCATTAAAAAAATCATCACTCCATCCGACCCCGAGGATCCATTTCAAAGCAAGGACAAACCTGCAGAAGGCGCTGCCCATGCCGTCATTGCATCCCTTCGCAAGCCGGTCGAAGGACCTCCCGAACCATTCGTACCTCCGTCGACTCTATCGCCGAAGCGGCTTAACGTACTGCCACCTGTTCCTCCCACTGCAACGGCACCTGCAGTAACTTCTGCGGTGGCACCATCTACCGATGTGTCACGAACTCAGCATTTCCACAACGCCCTACCCTCCGAACATGGATCCATCATTCCTCCGCCATTGTTTCCCCCAGCTCCTTCTGCACCGTCGCTTAACACCGTTTCCCCCATGCCCCAAGATCCATACACCACGATGCGCCCCGTTTACCCTCCTCAAGACCGTCTCATGGGTCCTGGCTACTACCCACCAATGGCGTACGGTCAACAGCAAGGTTTTTCAGGTGATGGATTCAACACTATGGGGTTTGATCCACGGCGTATCAACTATCCGGATACGGTAGGCTATCGTGATGGGGGCGGGGGCGTCGGGATGTATTCACGTGAAATGCGGGACACTTACAACTTCGGGCCAGGGTTTGGAGGATCTCGCGACGCTCAGCTTGGTCACGGTGTATACCGCGGCCCTCAAGATCCCTCATACGTGTTCGGACTCCAGCAACCTCAAAATATGCAGACGGAGGCTCAAGATGCTCTGCCGCTCCTACCTGCTTCCCGTAATGCTTCTTAGTTGTGTAGTTAGGAGTTCGATCTTTGTTCGTGTGCCTTAATATGATTGGTTTCCGCGTATCTCCGAGGCCACCATCAGACGTTCGAGAAGATATGATTCTCAACAGGATCCTCCTTCGTGAAATGCTGAGATATTGCTATCTAGATCTGTGCGTGCCATAAGTTATAGGTATAAAAATGCCCCCAACCTCTCGCTTTTTGCATTCCTACCCTTGCGTCTGTATCTGTGTTATCAATATGCATTCCACCCCATTGAAGTCCACTCGTGACCTCAATGCTGAGCTTGGTAAGCGACCCTTCGACTTTGATAGCCGAGTTATTACTGACTTCAAATTGCTGTCAAGACCTGATCGCGCATTTGAAGACGCAGCTGGCTTTGGCCAACGACACTGCTGACCAACTCACCAAACTCGTTCTCGGAGACGCCCTTGTCACTCCCCCCACCGACCCCACTGACGGTCCCCCCACCGACCCCGCTGACGCTCCCCCCATTGACCCCGTTGACGCTCCCCCCATTGGCCCCGCTGACGCTCCCCCCATTGACCCCGCTGACGCTCCCCCCATTGACCCCTCCGACATATCATTTGCTGCGCTCGTTCTTTCCAACTCTCCCGCCAGCAACAACGCAGTCGTTGCGGGCACTGAAACCCCTGATCCCGTGCTCCCCACAGCCACTGCGACAGCAGCTGGGCCCGATCAGCGAGTTCAGCGTTCGTACAGAGGCTTCACCTTCGATGTTCCTCCTCCGGGCTCAATTGGCCCTTTTTACCTCGTCACCCGTGGTTATCGAGTCGGTATTTTTTCGGGCTGGTAGGGCATCACTTCCATGCTTGGAAAAAAAAAAAACTAACTCGTTGATGAGGCATCGTACATCGCCACACGTTATCGGGGCCAAGGGAGCGTGCTTCCGTCTGGTGCATGCAGGTTACGAAGAAGCCCACGACATGATGCTTCAGTCGATTGATTTGGGGGAGGCCCGCCGGATCGTTGTGTAGCTTATCAGTTATTACCGTACTCTCGTCTCACCCATCTGGCACGAAAAGCGTGCCTCCAATATAGCGTATTTCTTGCTTCCGTCACCGAGTGAGATTTAAGTCGAACGATCGAGATCGGGATTCCTAGTAACATCTTCTGAATTGATCATTTGTTACCCTGACATTAATATCAACTTCTTTCTAAGTTTTGGTTCGGATTACAAAGAACATCGAGACTCTCTTTAATAGCCATGCTAGTGGCTCCAGCCATTCGCGCCTTGCATTCCTTCTCCCCACCATGTCGGACCACGGCGAACAGCTCTATTTCCCTCCATCACCTCGCATCATTGGGGTCAGCATCCCGGCAGAAATCGATCTAAAGAATATGACGGCTGAATGGGAGCACGACGGGAGTGTCGACGTAGTAAGCACTCACCCAGCTTTCACGTGTCTCGTCTGATGTGTCACAGACATTTAAGTTCAATGTGGAGGCGAGCCGACACCAGTGCGCTACCTCTGCGATCGTATCGGCGTCCTCAAGGGCGATCGAGCCTGAGGAGTCTCAACCCTCTTCCCCCGAGGCAAAGGATGAGGATGAATCGGCGCGGGTCGACAAGGCTCCCTCCGCTTCTCGCCAAGGGACTGCTCATCCCGCTCGCCAAGGGACTGCTCGTCCCGCTCGCCAAGGGACTGCTCGTCCTGCTCGCCAAGGGACCGCTCGTCCTGCTCGCCAACGCACTGCTCGTCCCGAGAATCGTTCGGGTTTGAAGGTTAGCACTCCATTTCGCGTCTGTCGCTGATGCTCAACAACTCTGGCAGTCGACTGCTGGTGATGTGAACACGGTTGCCCCGAGTGCCGGTGTCGAAAACGCGAGCGCTGATAAAGCCCAGGCCCCTCGTATGGACGTGGTAAGTAATAACTACTCATTGCTAGTTATATAAGCTAACGCTCATGCGCTAGCGGGCCCTCCGAGCGAGGCCGCGCCCTGAGGAGGAGGAGGAGGAGGAGGAACGTGCTGTGAAGCGTCAGCGGCCATCGAAGTAAAATAGATAGACAGAGTGTTAGTAAATCTTGTCTGTAGTATCTTGTCATCGTGTTGTCCGAGTCGTTTCGATGGTTTGAAATATGTCATGAAATTTTTTGATCAAAAAACATATGTGCGAAGATAAGTTGTTAGTAATTGAAGAAACACGAGCGAGTTTGAGTTGATCGAGAAAATAAGAAACGGAGGGATATGTCGAATAGATGGAGTCGGACGTGATCGCCGCCGCCGACATATCACTCTCGATGTAACTCCGAGTCAGACTGCATCATTCGCACAACATACCATACATAGTACTAATATAGTGTGACCATCCGCGACATACCCGCCTCGAAGCTGCAGCTTGAAGAACCTCGTTATGAGGTTTTGATGCTCAGTATAAAACCTCACGAGGTCTGTGTGGGGCTCTCGAGGTGCGCTTAAGGGCTCTCGAGGTGCGCTCAAAAGCGCACCTCGAGAGCCCTTAGAGGCTCCCCAGCCTTATATAGATGCTAGGGACAATGTCCAGGAGCCTTAGACCTAAGGGGTGGATAATGGGTAACACAAAATACCGGCCTAATAGGTCTCGAGTGCCTCCAAAAAGTGGTGCCAAGGGTGGTATTGCCATGCCGAATAGCGCTGTCGCAGGGAGCTGAATAGGTTGGTCCTGGTTTCTCGCGGTCAGAATTTGCTCGTAGGTCCAACAACTTGAATGATGCTGCCGTGAGGAAGTGACCGAAACGTACCTCCTGGGAGCCTCTTTGCTTTTTGTCTTTTTGGTGTTCCTTGTACTCAGTTGCGAGCGCCGAGGATACCAATCACAATGAGCTCACTTTCCACGAGTAGGACAAAATGTTGCAGGAATCATGATATCACATTGGCTGCCGGTCCGGGGTCCAGAAGAGGAGGAACAGTTTATCTCGAAAGGGTAGTCGGGTTCCCTAATGCGCACTTCCCTTCAGAGTGAGTCCGATCTACACCATGACACGATCATCGTTTGATCCCCATCAGTCGTTGTGCTCATCTCCTTTTTCAGCCACGTCTGCCTCGTCAGCGAGTTCCGGGTGAAGCCGCCCCGAGACACCGCACCACGGCCGTAATCGCCTGGGTTGAGAGCAGCGTTACCAACTTGCTGTGAAGCGTTGAGGGTGCACATTCACACCAAGGACCTACATGCCCCCACCAAACGTATTGTCTCTCTACAATTGCTGTCAAATGCTTCCGGGCTCGTAGCCTCCAATACAGTGTGGAAAATCCCCATCGATGCGTGCTTGCCCCATTCGAATTCGAGCATTTCGTATCGGAGACAAGAACAAAAACGTGTGTGGAACTTGACGGAACGAGGCTAGCTTCGTGTGCATGAGGGTTGAGGTGGCAACAAAAAACCTGGACATGGATCATGGACGAGATCGGGGTCAAGATCCGGTAGTGGAGGACGAACGACTGTCTTCATCCCGACTGTTTGATCCGCCTAGGGGAAACTATATCAATACGTCGCCCGGCACTCTTGCCAAGGCAAATACTATAGTAGTATAGTAGTCCGTAGGCAGCCCCTTGGGAAGGACTCGGAAGACATGGTTCCTAATCTTCGGAGGGCGCCAACTTCAAGTTGTTGGGCAACCTTCATTTTCATTCGAATTACGGTGCTTACACAACAGCCCTTGGCGTTTTCGACCTCCGCGGCCCTAGCTGAATCCAAGTTGCAAATTGTCGATCTAAACTCCATGATGGCTGTCTGAATCATAATACGAATCGGAAGCGGGATTACCGCGGCCGACACAAACACAACAGGTTGACGGTGTACCTACCGGGATAGGGCACTGCATCACACAATGGACTTCGAAGTTCGGGGCGTTACCAAGGGACTGTTGCGATCACGATCGACTTGGCTATATTGACGCACGGCAATCTCGGAGCCGAGTTTCAACAAGTTGGACAAGGTCACTGCGAAATTGTAATCGTCTGAATGACAACAGGCGTGAGTTTGGCTCAGTGGGCGCGGGTCCAGGGGTCCTGAAGACGTATCGAATCCCATTATCAGGGGTAGCGAAAAGGATCTATTCGTAAGTAGTTCAGACTGCTTTCCTGACCAGCTGGGATCAAATGTAATTGCAATAGCTCCGAGGTGCAATAATTTCAGCAGAACGAGACAACTGGAAAACGCGCAATGGACCCAGAGGGTGGTAAAAATCACGCTGAGGGCGTTGGTAAAGCAGGAACACCCATAATCATGAACCTAATTCGTCGTATCCAGTGCGAGATCCTGTGGAATAAACCACCGAACAGACTCTGCCTCTTCTTCATCACAACACGCGAACGTAACTTCCATGTTTCGAGGCCAGGGAGAATCACCTGAAACCGATCCGTAACCTGCTGCATCGTCGGACGTTTCGACGGGTCTTCCTGCACCATATCAGTGATCAAAGGCCACATAAAGTCGAGTCCCTTCATTTTCTGCAAGAATTGCTCAGCGAAGTCGTGCGAGTGCATCAATGCTTACCTCGAGGAAATCCTTCCTAATCATATTCCCGATGTAGAAAACATCTGTAGGGAACGGATCACAGGCTTCGTCTGATTTCAAGAACTCTGGAACTTCCTTGTCTCCTCCCCCGATCGGTAGTTCTCTGGGTTCTAACACGGAGGGGTCGTAGCGACGCGATAACCCGAAATCGATGAACATATATCTTGGGCGACCTTCCGTCCGGGTTTTGAATCGTGCACGACCCGAGTAGTCTCGTTTCATCACTGGGTCGACAGGGTGGAATGCATCCAGGTAAAAGTTCGTTGGGTCTACCATCACATTTTGAGACGTGCAATCTCTGTTAAGCAAATCGAGGATAAGTAACGGAACGCTTCCGTCAAATGACACGCACCGATGGGCAACACGATGTTTATGCATGAACAGAAGACCCTATGAAAATTTAGCAAGTGACGGTGATGATGGGATCTTGCTCACCTCGAATAATTGACGAAAACATTCCACAGCTTCTCCGATTGTATCAAACGAAGGTCGAACATAGTGTAATAGCAATGGCATAACAATGATATTGATCTCCTCGTCTGCAGGAGCACGGAGTACCTCGTAGATTGGGACGCAATAGTTGTCACTGGAACCAACCAGTGGCTCGGAGGAGAATAATTGAGCAATCTCGACTTCAAACGGATGGACGGATTTGTTGACCCGTTTCAGCACAACATGCACCCCGTCTGCGAGACGTGTAGCATCAAGGAGTCGGGTTGGATACTATACTTTCGGTGAATCGAACGTCGACGGCCCGGAGTTACAGCAGGCTTACCATGGCTGTACGGCCGTCCTCACACATCCATCTATCGTTCTTGGTTCCAATCCACGAAGGACGCCAACCCGGCGAATATCGTGTTCGGAGAAGATATCCACGCTGCTTTAACCATTCGTAGCGATGGTACCACCACGCCTCAGCAGGAGACAGGTCGGGGTCGGGAACCTCTTGGGGCTCAGGTTGAGCTGTGTCTCGTCCAATTTCTTCGCCCTGTCCCTCCATGGTCAGGTTGGTTGGCCAACCTCGCGTTGAACTAAACATACCTAAATATGGACAGGTGTGGACCCCCAAGCACCCATAGTCGTCGCGGAGTTATGCAAGTAAGTTGAGCGGAAGTAAATTCCTAGATCGTCGTTCAACGTTCAGATCTCAGATCTCAGACCCAGTTGTTGTTCTTCCATCTTCTCATCCGATTAAATGTTCTTTTCCACGCAATCCCTACTTAAACGAGATACGGATATGTACGTCCAGAAGATACCCTCATCACCCCATTATCATGTCCTCACAAAACCGACTCAACGTCGTCTTGCCTGGTGGGATTGCTACAGTAGCCAAATTCAAGAACACCGCCAACTGGTTCAAGTTTGTCAGGTCGGAGCCACTGGAGGGATCGCTGAGCGCCGGGCTATTGCTACTCCAAATGACAGCGGATGAACTCTTGAAAGTTCAAAGCATAATGGCAGAGCTCCAACGTGGTTATCCAGATGGTTTCAATGACCTTCGATGGAATTATACCCTGTGAGTACCTTGATTTCCGTGTTCTGCGGTAACTAACCAATGAATTGAAGCCTGATGCAGGGGCTGGAAGTGTTGCTGCACAAACGAGCAAACACCAGCGCGCTGAACTTTATCAAGCGAAAACAGATCCGAGAGAAAGCAGAGACGCTATACTGGAGCGGAAACGAACTCTACGTCGCAGTCAAGGTAAAACCATCGTGGATCTTACGAGGGAAAACTAAGAACATAATTAGACAGTTTCTAACACCGCTCGGGAGGAACTTCAAGCCCTCAGAATTGCAAACGCTCTGGTTCACGAAGTCGAAGGTCTCCTCAGCCCTTTAACCACATTAGAACAAATCTCTGATTCGGAAGTGTAGCCACGGAGATCGCCGCGAACGAACAGGTGATGGAAATCTCCCTTGATGAGCCCCTTGAGCCAGACACAGCGTCCTCAATGGATGTAGCCAGCTATTACACGGCCCTCGACGAACCATACACCGACTCGATGTCTCTCGGCGATGCTGATGGTCATGGCACTCGTAGGATGGTCCTTCGTTTGACAACTGTCATAGCTAATCGATGTCTGCTTTCAGATGGTGACATTCCTGACTCTGGCGTCGTGTCAAGTGCCGAACACATGATGCCCGAAGCCTCAAGTGTTCCTGCGTCCAGGGCCGGTGACCCCGCCTCTCGTACGACGGTCATTCATTCAATGGTTGGTTACAGGACCGATTAACTCGTGGTTATCTAGCTGGTGGAAACGTCTGTGATTTCGGTGCTGCCCCACGAAATGGCATATCTTCATCTCCCAGTCCAATCAATAGGACTGGTAATCAGAAAATTCCTCGTAAGACAGTCATTCTTTTGATAAACAAAGGCTAATTCGATTACAGCTCCCTTCCCAGATCCAGTTGGAGACAACATTCCTGACGTCGGGTCCCACCCTGGTGTTCAAAATGTCGCATCTATATCATCACACCCGCCTAGTAAGACAATCACTTCTTGATGATCGCTAAGGCTGATGGCATGTTTGCCATAGTCGACATTAAAGCCCTTGCGGATCTCATTGTCAAGGCGTCCCACAAGCCACCAAGTATCCACTATCATGGGGGTGTCTACCAACAATGTTTAATCAGCCCAAACGCTGTGAACCCAACACTGATGAACGATGGATACAAGAACAACGGTCGTAAGTCTCGCGAATTAGCCACCAACTCGTTCCACAGCACGATTTGAACCTCCATTTAGCTACATACACGTCGACTGGTAATGCAGCACCGAATCCCCAACAGGCCGGTCTAGGTGCTCAGGGCGCTGCATGCCCCACTCCAACCCGTAGTCCAGGGGAGCCTAGTCCCCCCCGAGTGGACCCCCGAGGCAATCGAGCGCCTTCCAAGACTTTCTGAAGAACCATGACACTGCCCTTGACTAGGTTTACACTAAATCTACATAGGATACGATGCGTTAAAGTTGTATGTACATTATAATGTACTCCCTGATGAAGGACTACGGGGGCATGGCCAGGTTGGGTTGAGCCTTGAACTTCTCCTTCTCGTTCCACTGGACTTCAAGTTGAGCTTTCCGACAATGCCAATCCCTCACAATATTAGGTCGATCGGCGAGAACTTCGTGATCTGGCCCATCGCAATGCTTCAGCAGTGTCTGGTGTATAGACTGTCGTGACTCATACAAATAATGGACACGTGATCTCAGATGCTGAGCGCTGGGAAAATTGGTCATACCCAGGGGTGGCGAGCCGGGAGGCGAACCGAGAAAGCTACCCAGGGGTCGGCATCGGAAGCTGGAAAACTGTACCAGGGGCAGCGGTGCCACAGATGTCAAATTATAGTCCAATCCGTGCCTATCCGCTTCTTTCCGCTTCCGGATAGCCCCTATCCGGAACCAGATACTTCCGGATGCATTCCGTGTTTAATCCGACGTTTCCGATGCCCGGAACGCACGGAAACATCTCCGGATTCATTGGAACGGATCCCTTTTACATTCGTATGTTCTCCTATATGTCATTCACTTGTCTATTCCCTTTCGTGACATCTCTGTTCACCATTCACCCTTTCTATTCTTATCCATGTCAAGTCCTTGACATTCCTTGATCCTTTTGCACCCGGAATCGGTCATTCCGGACCGGAATCACGTTGGATCGTTCCGAGCACATCTCCACCCATTTACTTAAACTCCTCGTCTCACTTCCAGAGCGCCTCAGTCGTTTCCGCCTCTCTTAGGCATCGGCTGAGGTGAGTATTTACTTTCTTTACTTAGTTCCTTTACTTATTTGAGTTGTACCTAGTTCGTTTAGGTGAATATAGTCGTTTCCGCCTCTCTTAGGCATCGGCTGAGTTCGTTTAGTTTTCACAGGTTATGAGCCCTGGCTAGCGCCCACTAGCAGCAAACGGTCCTCTTGCCCAACGACTCCGAGTCCCTTGACTCTATCCACTTTCGCGCAATTTTCCCGCGCCCTTCCGGCCCGTTTCCGGACCGTTCTAGACATCCTCAGATCACTCCGACATAGGAACCATCTCCTGTCACCTGTCGATCAAACTGTCTTGTCACCTGTCATCTGTCACCTGTCATAATCATGACATCGGATACTACCACCCGGACTTCCACAGTCCCTCGCTTGATGGGACCCAGAAACTTCACCACCTGGCGTCTTCGCATCACCGTCCTCCTCAGAAGCGAAAAGATTCTAGGCATTGTACTAGGAACGGATCCGGATCCCTCGCTATCCGTAGTTTCCGGAACCTCTAGCACAGCCACTCCCGCAGTTGCTCCGTCCACTTCCGCATCCGGAAACACTCCTACTCCTGCTACGACAACCACCCCTTCTACCACTGGTCCAACGGCAGAGGAGATCCGTAAGTGGAGGGAACGAGATGAGAAAGCGCACGGAATCATCCAAACCCACCTGGATGACGTTATCCTGATGCAAACGGAGAACATCCTGACTGCTCAGGAACTCTGGGATAAACTCCTGGAGCTCTATGCAACTCCTCGCGTTTCCGACGCTTTCCATTCATTCCGCAGTCTCTTCTCCACCGCCTGGAACGGCACCTCTGCCATCTCTGAGCACGTCGCTTCCATCCGGACCATCCAACGCCAACTCCTCGGGATGCAATACACCATCGATCCACAACTCCTTGCCTTCACACTCCTCAACTCCCTTCCCAAAACTCCGGATTGGACCATGTTCACATCCTCCATCATCAACACCGTTGAGAAAGACAAACTCACGTTCGACACCATCAAACTTCGTGTTCTATCTGAGGAATCCCGTCTCAATCCGTCCGGAACTTCTGATTCCGCCCTCAAAGCGTCCGGAAGAGTTCCTGGAAACTCCTCCACCTGGTGTGAGCACCATCAGTCCAATGGACATGACTCGTCCAACTGCTTCGCTTACAAGAAGTGGGTCGAGAGGCTTCGCGAAGGCGGAGGACCTGGACAGCAAGGAAAGGGAAAGGGAAAGGAAAGGGAAAAGGCTAATGCGACGGAAGAGCGTCCAGACCAAAGTTCCGGACCTCCGGAAAGTGCAAACGTAGCTAAGGAGAGTGTATCTGAGTCTCTAATCCAACGTGTTCACACCTATCTGTCGTCTGAACCCAAGCTGGCTGACTTCTCACTCCTCATCGACTCCGGAGCAACATCCCACATGGTTCCGCACCGTTCCTGGTTCCGCACGTACCATCCACT
>JBBPTG010000356.1:0-21044 GCA_038093975.1 Chalciporus piperatus | reverse complement strand
CGCCCCGAGCAGCTCACCCATGGCCCGAGCGACTCACCCGCACCACAAACGAGTTAAAAAACACGGCGGCTCCTCAGGCTGGCCCCAAGGACGACCATGGACAATGGACAACGACAGGAGTTAGATACTACTCATAGATACTAGTACATGGAATAAATATATTTTATTCTACTACTCGTGAACATGCAAAGAGAATTTCGCAAGTACAGAAGACAGAGGCTGGTAAAACTTTTGCTTCTGTACAAGTTCGTACAGAATCGAGACTCTGCACAGTCCTGTGACTATGCTGCACAGAGGGGGACCTTTCTGTCATACTGTGACAGGAACATGCTGTGCAGAGTGCCACAGCATTGTGCAGCTCACTGAGGATTTGCTGATCATCAGGAAAAACCTCTGCTGGATAATTTGTGAAATTACCATAAAAATGTGTAAATTTGTCCAAATTTCAGGAATTTCAAATATTTCCAAGAATTTCTGATATTTGTGGCAAATCCTTGACCTTTCCAGCATGTATGTTATATGAAATTTCTTAAATTTCATGAAAATCATGGTTATTAGTGATATTTTATGAAAATTCCAGTAATCATGGTAATTCATATGAACTGAGTAGAGAAGGTACAATTAGAATGTATACTCAAAGTGGGGAAAAGTGTACAAAAGTGTACAAAAAAGCGTACTAAAAGTGTAGTTACAAGTGTGGGAAAGTGTGTAGTGATAGAGTGTAGCTAAAGTGTACAAAAAGTGTACTAAAAGTGTAGTTACAAGTGTAGTGATTGAGTGTAGCAAAGTGTAGCAAAAAAGCGTACTAAAAGTGTAGTCAATGGTGTGGGAAAGTGTAGCAAGACTGAGTGTAGCAAGGTGTAGCAAAAAAGCGTACTAAAAGTGTAGTCAATGGTGTGGGAAAGTGTAGCAAGACTGAGTGTAGCAAAAGTGTACAAAAAAGCGTAGTAAATGTGTAGTTTCAAGTGTGGGAAAGTGTAGCTAGACTGAGTGTAGCAAAAGTGTACACAAAGTGTAGTAAATGTGTAGTTACAAGTGTGGGAAAGTGTATTAGATTAGAGTGTAGCTAAAGTGTACAATGTAGCAAAAAAGCGTACTAAATGTGTAGTTACAAGTGTGGGAAAGTGTAGCTAGACTGTGTAGCAAAAGTGTACAAAAAAGCGTAGTAAGTGTGTAGTTAAAAGTGTAGTAAGTGTGTAGTTAAAAGTGTAGCAAAGTATTGTGGAGATCAAACCTATTGAAAGTGTACAAAAAAGCATACACAAGTGTACAAAAAATATTGTAGCTATCTAGTGTAGGAGATCCTAATAAAGTGTAGCTACATTTCCCTAATGCTCGGACTTGACAAAAAATCCGCGCGAAAAGGTCACGTGACCAAGTTGAACTTGCCGCGCCACTTCTTCGAGTTTCTCTCTGTCTCACACCACTACACCACACCTCAACAACAACAGCAACACGGCCGGCGAGGGCTCAACAGCCCCGCCGGCAGTGCAAGGTGAGTTTCTACTTACTTACTGACCCACCCACTCATCTCACCAACAGCTGCTCGGGCCCTCACCACCACCTTCGAGTTCGAGTCCCACCTCAACCTCACCTCACCCTCATCTCAAACAACACAGCCGGTGTGGGCTCGATAGCCCCGCCGGCATCACAAGGTGTGTGTTTACGCATCCACTAACCCACCTGCTCACTTCAGCCACAGTCGCTCGGGCTGAAACTTTGCCCCATCACCACCTTCGAGTCTCCTCTCACCCTCATCTCGAACAACACGGCCGGCATGGGCTCCCTCTCACCCTCATCTCGAACAACACGGCCGGCATGGGCTCAACAGCCCCGCCAGCATCACCAGGTGAGTTAAAAACTCACCACCACATTCACTGACCACTGACCATCACCTTTACGAGCCGGCGAGCTTGTTTGCGCACACCACCACCTCACGACATCTCCCGCATCCCATCACTGCTTGTTTCATGAGCCGGTGAGCTCGTTCGCGCATGCCGCCACCTCATGGCACCTCCCACACCTCCTCCCACATCAAGGCCTCTAACTCAACATCAAAACACGGCCGGCGAGAGCTTGACAGCCCCGCTGGCATCAACAAGGTAAGTCTCGCTCACCCACCACCACCACCACTCACCTCACCACCCCTTCGTGAGCCGGTGAGCTCGTTCGAGCTCGCCGCCACCTCACGACACCTCCCACACCTCACCAACATGTTTTCACAAGGCCATTCGAGCCTGCCACCACCTCTCGCCACTTCACCCACACCTTCTGGTAAGCTCATTCTCCCACCATCTCTGCTTCGTCTCTCATCACCATCAATAGTTATACTTTGCTTGACATGATCACCACCCTCCCTGGGTCTGTTCAGCACCATAGTAGCTATATGTATAGTATATGATCTGTGGTAGATAGTAACCAATATAATATTTTTTCAATCATTATGTTTGATTTGTGTGAAATGGAAGTGAAAGAATTGCAGTCATAGGATGGAGAATAGCCTGAGATTATGAGCAAATTGTAGGTATTATCGACAAATGTCTGCATATATCTGTTCAATTACCATGGATTTTGATAGATAATTGTATGGAAATATAGGGAAATTTTCGCAAAACCAGCGAAAAACAAGGGGGGGCTAGTTATTCTCAGAGAATTGTGAGAATTACTGAAATGTGACCAATATCGGATATTATTGGATATTTCATGGAAATATCAGCTATTATCAGCTATTCTATACAATTATCTGAGAGAGGTTTTTCCTGATGTAGGCGGACTTTCCTCCTGAGAACTGAGTGAGCTGGGTCATGCCATAGGGGCCACATAGCACCTATAGTGAATTATATCATCAAATATCTATATATAGCTACATATGGTGCCAAATGGCATAGGAGATTTTTCCTGATGATCCTTCAGTGTTGTCAGAGGTTGGGATCAGTGAGGCGAGTATGTCAGCATCTATGGAGGTGGCGGCAAGTGATGAGACAAGCTGGGATACTATGGTTGTTGAATCAGAGGCTGTGATATCAGGGTTGGATGAGGTAGACGACAGTAATGACATTACAATAACGATGTTAGACTAGTTATAGCGAACCACTTCTTGACCGTCAAAGTGTTATGATCTCTCACAACACACGGTGGGGACTTAGGTCACACTAGACCTTGCGAAGGATAAGCTGAGTACTAAAACTTAATGACAGTGAAGTCACAAATGGATTAGACTGGGGTCTGTGATAAGTACAGGGCTACTGATATACTATTGAGAAGTGTGCACAGACCAACAGCCGAATAAGGAAATCACAAAGGAAAAGATAGATAAGGTAAATGGTACGATGATAAGAAAAGGTACCAGGCACGGATTAGGGTCTAGGCCATGACATCATTGCTGACTCATCTAAGTCTGGACCTTTGTCACGTGACCTGATTATGTAATAGATTATGTAATGCTACAGGGACTACCGGAGCGGATTAAGATGAATCCGGCTTGACCCCTAAGTTGTAGACAAAGTCCAGAGTTCGAATACCGTTGTAGGCAAAAGTTTGAAAAGTTTTTAAATACTATAACACTATCCCCTCTCTAGGAATCACATTCCAGGCGATTCGGCAATTTCCGCACAGGAACCTCTGTCAGATTTCCTTATTTCTGAAACAAGGCAGAGAAATTTCTTATGGTCATATTGATTCGACGTGGGGCGGACAGGTGCTTTTTGTGAAAAGCTTTGACAGCTTCGGGTGCATTTGACAAATGCGCTGCCTTTTCCCATGTACAGTCCGATATGTCCCAGCCTTTCCAATGGACCAGGTACTCTAACTGTCCTTGTTTCACCTGAGATTTCACTACATAATCCACCTCGTACTCTTCTTCTCCTTCTTGGTTGACTATTACCGGATCCGGAAGACGGACCGGTTGCCCTTCCAACGGTTCTTTAGCCGGTTTGACCCGTTTGACATTAACCGTGGGATGGATATGCATGGAATTGGGCAAGTCTAGTGTGACTGCATTGGGAAGGACCTTCGTAATCTGATAAGGTCCGATCCAGTTCTGCGTCATCTTTTTGGAAGGATAAGGTAATTTGAGGTTGTCCGTGGATAACATAACAAAATCTCTGATTTGATAATCTGGAGCTTCGGACCGATGCTTGTCCGCTTGCTCTTTCATCCGGTTCTGAGTTTCTTCTAACGCCTGCTCTACTTCTTTGTGTGCCTTTCCACATTTCTCTAAGAATGCACCAGCCAGAGATGAATCGCCTTCGAATCCCATGTGTGGGAAGTAGTTTTTTGTGATAGCAAAGGGAATCGTTCCGGTAGCAGTAGAGAGGGAGGAATTGTGATGGAACTGTGCTATCTTCAACCAATCAGCCCATTCCGTTTGATGTTTAGCCACATAAGCGCGGAGATACTGCTGGAGTTCTTGATTCATACGCTCCATTTGGCCATCGGTTTGGGGGTGATAAGCGGTTGACAGCTTCTGTTCTATTCCTAGAAGGGTGCAAAGCTGCGAAGTAAACTCTGATGCAAATTGCGGTCCTCAATCTGAAACAATCGAAGAGGGAAGTCCGTGTCTACACCAAACATTGGCTCTAAATAAAATAGCTAGTTCTTTCGAAGAAATTGTCTTTTTACAAGGTATGAACTCGACTTCTTTAGAGAAGTGATCTACAATTACACAAATAGCATCAAAGCCACGTGATTTAGGGAAACCCGTGGTAAAGTCTATAGATATATCTTTCCATGGTTCTTTCGGAACAGGAAGGGGAATTAATTTGCCAGCTTGTGCAGTTGACTTTCTCTTCGTAAGGGCGCACATCTGACAATGTTCTACGTAAGTTTTAATGTCCTTTGTGACACCAGGCCACGAGAAATATTGAGTAACAAGATGTAATGTACGTCCTTGACCACCGTGGCCACCAATAGGAGAATCATCAAGTATTGTAAGAAATTTAATACATACAGAAATAGGTACAAAAACCTTGTTTTTATTATTTTTAAATACTATAGACCCCTCGTCAAAAACGAAGCCATCTAGAGTATCATTTTTTTTTTCTGATTCATTTTGTATTTCGTCACAAATAGGTGAAGAAAGAGTAACCGTATTAATAAAAACAGAAGCAGGAAGTACAGTAATATTTTTGTTATGGTCGGGATCTGCTTCTCCATGATCTTCTCGACGGGATAAAGCATCAGCCCTTCCATTTGTAGCACCCGGTTTATAAATAATAGAGTAATTATACTCTGAGAGCAATGCATTCCAACGTGCTTGACGTGGACTCAGAGTTTGGGGAGATTTCCAATATTCGAGATTCTTGTGATCAGTCCAAATCTCGAAATGTTCTCGACCCATTAGATAATGCCTCCATTCCTGCAAAGCCCGAATGACAGCTAGAAGCTCCTTGTCATAAACCGGGTAGTTCTTCTCGGCAGAACCAAAGGAATGGGAAATGAAGGCACAAGGCCTCCAGAGGCCATCATCACATTTAACTGAGAGCACAGCTCCCGTTGCAATATCACTAGTGTCCGTTTCCACTCTGACTTCTTTAGAGTGGTCAGGATATGCTAAAAGCGGAGCGGTAGTGAATTGCTGCTTCAGCTTGTCAAAAGCTTGCTGTTGCTCCGGTCCCCACTGGTATGGTGTGTCCTTTTTGGTGAGGTCATTCAAGGGACGAGCAATGTCAGCAAAGCCCTGAATGAAGCGTCGATAGAAGTTAGCCAATCCTAAAAAGGACTGAACACCCTTCAACCGAGTTGGCGCCGGCCAATCCAAAATAGCCTGCTCCTTTGAAGTGTCCATCTCTACGCCTTTCTGGGAGATAACCATGCCCAGGAAATCTACGGAATCTACAGCGAAACTGCACTTTTCTGGTTTTACGTAAAGATCGTTCTCTCTGAGACGTTGCAATACAGTTTTAACTATTTCTAAGTGCTGTGCCCTAGTTTTTCCGAACGTAAAGATCATAAGATCGTCAATATAAATAATCAAAACTCTGTGTAGATCACTAAACAGATCGTTTATCATCTGTTGAAATGTAGGTGGAGAATTGGTAAGTCCGAAATACATAATGACTGGTTCGTAAGCGCCGAATGGAGTAATGAAAGCCGCTTTCCATTCGTCGCCTTCTTTTATCCTAACATTATTGTATCCTCAATGTAGGTCCATTTTAGTAAACATATCAGCTCCTTTGAGCTGGTCGATAAGTCCGGAAATGAGGGGAAGAGGGTAAGCATTCTTGACGGTTCCCTCATTTACGTAACGATAGTCCATAACTAATCTCTTTTTTCCATCCTTTTTTGGAATAAAGAAAACAGGAGATGTCTGAGGGGATTTCGACGGACGAAGATATCCTTTCAATAACTCCTTATCGACAAACTCCCTAACGTCATCTAATTCCTGTTTGGACATCGGAATCACCCGATCCTTCTTGCGAACGAAATCAGGCTTGAGATCTATTGCGTGGTCCCATGCCTTTCGGGTAGGCATACGCTCACTCTCTTGCTCTGAGAAGACGTCTAAGTATTCGTGGAGCTTTACTGGGACTTTTTCGGTGAGCCCTGCCTCAAACACTCGGCAAATAGAAAAAAAATGTTTCAAATGATAGTTAACTACTTTGCACTGATCAGTGCAGCGTGTGAATTTTACTTGTTTGGCTACCCAATCGATTTCAGGGTTGTGCCACATAGCATAGTCCATTTGTACCCTGATGCAGGGCCAGCCAATCACCAATTAGGCCGTGCTCTACTGGCCGGCTAACGATTGGCCGCTGGTGTATGGTCACCTAGGTTAGGGATCGGCTAGTAATAGAATGTACACGTAGAGTAGGGATCAGCCAATGCACCATTGTGCCCTGGCAGTGGGAATGGCCAACACAAAGGTTCCCTGAGGTAGGACCTGGCCAACTGGTGCTAATTACCCAGTCCTGCCTGCATCAGGGTTCGGCCCATAGAGAGTAGGGATAGGCCGATGTGTAAACCCTCCATGTGTAGGGAGCGGCCGATGCAGGAAATGTTTAGGGGTGGGCATTGGCCACTGAATCATGTCTCCTACAGCAGGCATGGCCGATAGATTGAGTGTCAATGTGTAGGGATGGGCCGATGCAATCAGTGTCAATGTGTAGGGATGGGCCGATGCATTGAGCCTCAATGCGTAGGAATGGGCCGATATACCTATTGTCACTAGGTAGGGATGGGCCGATGCAATCAGCGTCGATGTGTAGGAATGGGCCAATGGGTTGAGCCTCAATGCGTAGGGATGGGCCGATATACCTATTGTCACTAGGTAGGGATGGGCCGATGCAATCAGCGTCAATGTGTAGGGATGGGCCGATGCAATCACTGTCAATGTGTAGGGATCGGCCGATGCATTGAGGCTCAATGTGTAGGAATGGGCCGATGCAATGAGCCTCAATGCTTAGGAATGGGCCGATATTCCTATTGTCACTAGGTAGGGGCGGGCCGATGTAAAGTCAGTCCATTGGTAGGAATGGGCCAATATACTTATTGTCACTAGGTAGGAATGGGCCGATGCAATCAGGGTCAATGTGTAGGAATGGGCCAATGGGTTGAGCCTTAATGCGTAGGAATGGGCCGATGCAATGAGCCTCAATGCGTAGGAATGGGCCGATATACCTATTGTCACTAGGTAGGGGCGGGCCGATGTAAAGTTAGTCCATTGGTAGGAATGGGCCAATATACTTATTGTCACTAGGTAGGAATGGGCTGATGCAATCAGCGTCGATGTGTAGGGATGGGCCAATGGGTTGAGCCTCAATGCGTAGGAGTGGGCCGATATACCTATTGTCACTAGGCAGGAATGGGCCGATGCAATCAGTGTCAATGTGTAGGAATGGGCCAATGGGTTGAGCCTCAATGCGTAGGAATGGGCCGATATACCTATTGTCACTAGGCAGGAATGGGCCGATGCAATCAGTGTCACTAGGTAGGGATGGGCCGATGCATTGATTGTAAATATGTAGGAACAGGGTAATGCAAACCTTGTCCTTGAGTAGGCATGGGCTGATCTAAAGCAAGCCACTAGGCATACTCCGGAATCACTAAGAAGCTCTGATCAATCAATCAAAGACCCTAATTGATTCCCGAGGTCCAGACTCACCCTCGCCCAGCCAGCCCCATTGGCCAATCCTGACGGCCGACTGATGATTGAGATCGCCTTCCAATCCTCTGAATCTATATCTAACGTCGCCATGGACCCCTCTAGCAGCCGAAATGCTCTCGAATATCTTGCTCGCCCACAGCTCAGGGAGATCGACGATCTCGCCCATCGTCGCACCTGGGCACACATGGTTTTGCAGGCAGCGGTACAAAGCTGTTCTTCAGATCGTCTATCATTCGACTGATCATCCTCTCGCTGACTGCAGGCATTATGTCTCCCAGTGCCTCCCCATTTTCCCCACCTGTCTTGGACGCCATCCGCGACTCACTGGACATAGTTGCGTCACGCGTCTCAGGGTTGGCCTCTGCTGCCAACCCACCGGCCCCCCCTGCTCCCATGGGCCCATCAACCCCTCGGCCGATTCTTCGGTCACCTGTTGATCTCCCTCTCGCTGGACCATCTAACCTATGGCTGCCGCCTAGGGGCCTTGAGGCTGTATTGGGGGTGGAGGTTCGAGGTGGAGAGCTATGTGAACAGTGTGAGGCAGCCAACGAGCTCTTGTGCAATGGAGGCTCATTGGCTCGGCCTTGTCATCGGTGCCTTGCTGAGGGTCTGCCATGTAGTATGTCCACCCCTACACAGACCCTGCCCACCAGCTTGAGAAAGCGGCCGAGGAACCATTGTGAGTCAGCTAGTTACTTCTCCTCTTCATCGGCTCACAATCTTTGCAGAATACTTTGTTATGCTTCTTAGATACATGCTCATGATTATGTTTCATTCTCATCGTGCATTTCGACTACAATGTACTGTAATATTAGGTTTACTCAATGTTGAGTGTTTATCAGGGCCGGCTGCATTTGCTCACTGTGATACGAATTTCGGCTGGAGTACAAGTCCTTCGGCTGGCATATGTAGAATATTCTACCTATCCCCAGACTCTTCTGCATGGGTTCTACCCTCCTGCTCACGAATCCATTGGGTGAGCATTATCAACCCTCTCGCCCTGTTCCATGTCAGCACCAAGCTCCTATTCATTTCTCGTAAAGTCATGGCTGCCTCCACGAAATGCCCATGCAAGCTCTGTTGCATCTCGTCGATGTCGCCCTGAAGCCCAGAGCTATTATCAGCATTCTGAGCAAGGGCGAGCGGTCCCTATTCCAGATTTTGAGTACCCATGGTGCTAACCCAAGATACTTCTGGTAACTCACCCCGAAGAAAGCCTCTGCCGGCCCGATGAAGTCCCCGAACTCCTGCCGACGATAGTCAGCAGGCAAGCCGTTGCTGCCTTCTAACCACCACTTGTGCTGCAAATCCATGGCCGACAATGCTCGGCCGCACCTCAGCGATGTTTGTTGCATTATATGCAATTGGCTCCCAGGTGTCATTGAAATTTCCTGGCGGAGCTGGCCATCCTCTAGATCGCTCACAATAATCAGCAAGATGACCCGATCCAACAGAGGGATGTGTGGCAGATCGTTGTGAGCGATTGATTTGTATGCCATCAACCGATTCACTACAGCCTATTGTTTGGCTGTTAACAATCCTGCAGGAAGTGTGCAAATCCATACTCACCACTTCCTCCCTCAGGGAGACCATTGCTGCAGGAGGCCATTGTCCTGCCTCTCCAACGGCTGCCTGTAATCTGCAGCCGAAGTACACCAACACAGTGTATGTTTCAACTTTAGTGAGCATCGGATGTTTGATGGAGAAGGCTGACTTTCGGCCAGGCTATCTTTGCTCCAGAGTCCAAGCACATGGGTTTCCCACGCCTGTCATGGATGTATTCCCAAAGTGTCGGCCGGATATTGATAGCGCATTGGAGCCGAGGAACCGAGGAACCGACCCGAAGGACCCGGTGGCCCCAAAGGACCCGCAGACGCTCCCATTTCTACCTATCTGTCGAGGGTTACACCACGACTCCCTTGATTCACTATGGACCCACCTCATGTTACCTCCGAGGAATTAACTGATACCAACTTCGCCCTCTATCTCAACGATCTGTTGGCAACCTATGTCCAGGCACGTTTTCGGGAGGAGGTGCTGCGCTTCCGCAATCAAACCACCGAACCTGTCTTGCCAGATGTTCAAATTCCTGTTAATGCTGTCATTGAGGCCGAACGCATGGTGGTTGCGATGGTTTCAGCCTTCAGCCGTCCAGGCAAGCTATTATCCATGAAAGGCCATTCAGGCAGCTGATGTTCGGCCGCAGTCCGCCTGGATATTCAAGCAGAACAACTTGCATCGGTTCTAGGATATATCGAGTCTGGCATAAATCCAGATCACGAACAAAGGATTTCCGAGCGGCTTCCCTCCCTTCCGACCACTTTCATAGATTCGCCTTGCATTGTCACAGATCAAGCTGGCCGCATCCTACTTTGGTATCTCCCATCACCACTCACCTCCGAATTTCAGGTAGGCCTAGTCTGCTGAATGTGTCTTTTCAAGCCTCACTCGGCTGCCTAGTCATGGGTGCATAACACTCTGCCTGCAATCCAACCGCTTCTCCAATCCACCATCACAACCCCGCTGTCATCGCGTCATGGTTGGCGGACAGCCAATGCCCTCTTTTCCCAGGAAGCTGCATTCCAGGGGTCATTGAACATCTCGCCTGGCTGGTTTCCCCAAGCTCATAATGTATGTCCAATTCACCTTGATTTATTCAATTCAACGACCTGATCTCTTGCAGGCCAGTAACTCAAGTCCAGCGCCGTCTGTCAACCTAGCAGACCCGAGCCTTGCGGCTTGGTTAGAAGACATGTTGGTCCCAAACGCGATCCTCTCGGCCGCCTACAGTATTATGCATCCCAGGGCTTACCAATCTGCAAGGGTGGCTCAGGGAAGGTTGGCCACATGGGCCTTAACGAGCGGCCGCACGGAGATGACTGCCATCATGAGGCAGTGGGGCTCGGTCTTCAATGCCTTGTCGGTCATGGTCAATCGAGCCACTCCTTTGCATCGAGACTCGGGATCTATGTCACAGGGGTTAGATCTGCTGGCATCCTTTGGTGACTATGATCCTGGCTTAACAATGGAGCTGCCTACGCTGGCATGACCCTTCATTATCCTCCAGGCACCGTGGTAGCATTTTCTGGGCGGATCATCCGGCATGGAGTTCCTGTGGTTCAAGGAAGTCGGGTTTGCTTGGCATACTACATGAGGGAGAACGTTCAACAGGCCATGAACCTCTTCGATGTAGATTGGGTCAATGTAGATGACGTAGAAAATCTTGTCCACCGTACTTGAACTAACCCTGACAATGATCTCTGAGCCTGGCATACATCCTTTTCTGTCGGTCTGCATATGCCCCGGCTCCCACCCTTCCCTGTTCTTTCGCATTGTTCCCTTTTTCGCTCCAATCGCCTGCCTTATGAGCAAAGAAGTTCGCGGTCCAAACCTTTTCTTGAACCAAAAGCTCAGTTTCTTCTTTCCATCTATCTCTTTGGGCCTTTGCTCTGAGCCAATGCACCCGATAGACTAGCATAGAGATTCAGCCGAGCCGAGAAGCAGAGAAGCACTCTCACATTCGGACATCCAGTTACTCATGACCACGTCCCTCGGTATATCCATGGTCCAGAACCAAGCGAGGGTATCATCTCGATGTCCACGAGCATTCGGATTGCTCACGGCCGTTGACACCTTCAAGTCTTTCTTGCTGATCGGCCGATACTTTTCCAAGTCTTCCTGGCTAGCGTCCAAGTCTTGTAATGCTTTCCTGGCTGCTCGATAAATGCCCACATTCTTTTTCACTGTTTCCTCGACCATGGTCACCCTTGACCATGCCCGTGTTGTCATGGTGTAACTCCCAGCATGCCTGACCTCGGTCCGAAAGAGGACTGCCTTGTCTGCCAGACCCAGACGAATTTCATGGAGGGCGTCGTTTGCTTGGCCTATCCGCAACTGTTTCTCCTTGTCTGCCACATCCTGCAACCCATGCGCAGTGCAAAACTTCCAGCCGAGGGTCGATGGCAAAGGAACATCTGGAACGTCAGCCAATGCTCTATCTCTCTGATCTTCATCCTCCCAGAGTTCGTCATCGGCCGCATTGGTCGCTTCTTGCTCCAGATCGTTTTCCAGATCGCTTGACTCTCCCACATCCCAGAATGCGGCTGTCTCTGTAATAAAAGCATGGATAAGCCCAGCCAACCTTTCCTTCTTTCGGGCGATCACCAATTGCTGTTGTTCAGTCGGCCGCATCGGAAGCCTGCGGCTCTCTGATGCCCAACCGAGTTTCATCTCCTGTAGCTGCATACCGCGTGCGATCAATGACACTGCCTGATTTCTGCCACCTTGACTACTCTGTAGCAGCTGAAGCTCGATTGCCTTGGCCGATGGTGCTGGGATTCCAATCAATTTGATAGACTCTGTTCGGCTCAGTAGGACTGGCCACAAACCTTTTTTCAAATGCACCTCGTAGACGTCCATGGCCGTCGGGTCCTTCACTCTCTTTCTGTGAGCCTGATCTTCCAAAGCTTGCCACTCATTTCTTTCCGCCTCTGGAATGCCATCATCCAACTCTTGGAAAGCTTTCTCGGCTTCGACAAGCCCTTTGACTGCTTGCTTGTGTTTTCTCTTGAGACTCTGAGCTACAAATCCGAGGCGTTAGGCGATCTGTCATTACAGAATGCAGGTCACCCACCCATCCTTATCATTTTGACAAAGTTGGAGTCGGCCATTTGGAAGTCCAGCAATTCCCGTCTGTGAGGGCTGCTCATTCCCCTTGTGGATGGGGACACAATGTTCAAGTTTGCCCATAAGGTTTCGATTATCTCCCCATCCACCCGCCCTGCCCCTCGAATAAAGTTGGGTGCGTATCTCTGGAAACATTCAGCCTGATGACCATGCACATGCCATATGCCTATCCCTGGCACCAACTCCACGGCCGATGGTATTTTGACATATTCGTTGCCCTTGAGCCGCAGCCTCAGCCGCTTCATGTATTGGCAATTGATGTCATAGAAGAGGATCACCCTTTGAATGCCAGCCATGTTGTATTCCAAAGCATGTGCCAATGCATAATCCATATTGACCTGCCTGTCATTGTGGTCAATGCATCCGTTTCTCGGCCGGCGGCCAAACTTGTTACCTCTCACCCTTCTGGAAGTCCACCACTGCATGGGGAATGAAGCATCCATGTCTAGCACACGCGCACCCCCCGATTCCTGTGGCCTCTAACTTTTGTCGGTTGGCATTGGCCTGATTGACTGCTCGATGGTTGTTACAGTTCGACTTCTGCCCAATGCATTTCTACCATAAACCCTGTCCCAGGCATCAGCCATACTTGGTCATCAGGCCTCTTGTCAGGCAAATGCTCCGCCTTGAAATTGCCGTCCATAACGATGGTTCGGGTGATCATCCACCTTTAGGATCATGAGATGCTAGTGCATCGGTCAAGGTTGCTAATATACTCACGGAGCCACTCCCCCAACACAATTAATGTCCATGTTGATCCCTGGCTGAGGGCATGCCGGACAGAACAAAGCCAGAGCACCCAATCCAGGAGACCCCTTGGTATGCCCATATCCATTCCACTTGAGCAGCTTTAACAGCCTCCACAGCCGAGCGGCACGGATGAGCTCTCGATATCGGTTCTGTTATCACCATTAGCTCGGCTTCGGCTGAACTTTGGCTGAGCAATAAAGCCACCCACAGGCACCAAATGTGGGAATGCATTGGATGTTATCCGCCGAATCTTGCTAAAGTAGTTCGAAGCAGAGGTGCCACATTCCAGATTGTCTCGGATGAAGTCGTCGAGCAGCCGAAAGGTAAATACAGTGCTCGGCTCTTTGATGGTGGAAGGTAAAAGCTGAGCCAGAAAGAGCTGTTTATGAGCTGCATCGGCCTCTGGACAGTTGCAAAATCTCATGTTCACATAGTGTACCCCAGATATATCTATGACCAGGAGAAATCCTGGCTCAACCGGAGGCTGTAAATGAGCCGGCCGATGGGCAACATCATCATCCTCCCAAGCCTCGTCCTCCAAGGTGACTGGAGGTAGAGGGGCAGTATGGGGACAAGGACTTCCTAAGTGTCCCAGATGGAGTTCCAACCCTGTCTGTGCGAATAGTCTGTCATTGACCGATTTGTCAGTGCTTAACGACATACCCGATGGAGTGTGGATTCCTCAAAACAATCTCCGGTCCATTGTAACACCCTATGAAGAGGGTGTTGTTCGTGTTGCTTTCTGCAGCAACCTGTGCAGAAGACCGGTTGCATAAAACAGTCCTGGCACTTATACACTCCGTCTCCCTGACAGATCTTGCAAATTCTCTCAGCAGGCGCCTCCATATCCAGCCAAGCAGCAAGGTATTCATCTTTCATGTCCAGGGACTCCCTCAAATAATCGTTTTGGGTCTTATTCAAATACCCTCAGTCATTCAATCTGGGCACCCACACAGTCGAGCATACCTTGGGTTTTGGTAGTTTCAAAGAAGGCAGAACATACTCTCCATCAGCTGCGTCATACATCCGATCAGCAGTGCTGGGTGTGAGGCCACGATCCAGTGGCATTTCCAGTCTCGGCATCTGAGGTGATGATTGAGGGATAGCAGCCTTGTGTTTTTTGCTCTTGTGGCTTGGTGGGGTGAGCTTGACCATCTTGATCTTTGATCCCTGAGAAACTTGACCTCTTGCACTGGGGTCCATGGTGTGGCCTTCTTGATCTTGGGCTTGACCATTGTACAATCAGATACTTGGTGATAATGTTTGCCTCATTGGCAGGTTAGCATATTTCAGGCCACCCAGGGGCATAGGTGACAAGATGAACGGGCCGGAGCCTTTGATCACTCGCGGAAGCATTTGTACGTCAGAGCCATCAGATTCTTCCTCTGAACAACAGCCGCTTGACATCGGATGCATTAGCCGATATCTTGACAGCTTCTTATCCGACATCATCAGGACGATGTAAGATGCAGACATGGCTGAAAGGTGACAAGCGTCTGATTGGCAGCTTCACACCCGACGTCCTCGGGCGTATTTTAGATGTCTGATAAATTGACCCAGAGCTGACATCATTGGGACCTATCACACCGAAGGAGCCAATGACCAGCAACCAAGGTTCCTGACTGCACTGACATCAGGATTTGTTTCTCTTGCACTTGAAGCAACAGAAAGATGGTCATGAAGTCTGCCACCCAAACGACAGCTGAACGTTCCTATGATAAGCAGGACCTTCCCTCCAGCGATCATGACTCTGAGGAACCGGGTGATATAGACCACCCAGGTGACAGTAATATAGATTCTCTGGCAGAGGATGAATCCGAGGAAGAGAACCCTAACCTCTCAACTCAGTAAAGAGCTAAGCTATCTCAGTAAACAACATGCCCTAGTGGAACCACATCAACTCAGTAACTAGAGCTGAGGATCAGACTAGGCAAGCAGGAGCGCTTGGCCCATGAAGTTAAAGAAGAGGAAACTCCAGGAGAACAAGACTGGGGAGTCCAGTGCTTGTCGACCCGGGTTTATATACTATTGTCAATGTTTGTACATGTTGTGGCTAAACCTTATCGTAGGTGACTGGGTATGACTCGTACTGACTACTAGCCAATGGCGTAACTAGCTCTACTGCGGAATGAGTAAGCGTGAGTCATATGCTGACTGATGCTGACTAGTGAGCGGTGAGTCATCAATTAGTAAGCGAAGGTCTAGACCTAGCTTATGTAAGTAAGTCACGTGATGCGATAAGATAAGATAACAAAAGAGAAAGTGAAACAACTAAGTCCAAGAAACGAAGAGAAACCTAGTAAGCGTAATGGAATGTAGGGATGATTAGGATAAGGAATGGAGCATTCGTAACAAGAACCCTAACGAGGAGGATGTTGAGCAAGCAGAAGATGGGCCGAACCAGCCGAAGACACGGCCGACGGAATTTTCAGAGGAAGAGTTGGCTATTATGGCGGAGTTCGTCACGCCTTGGAAAAATTCAGAGAAGGCCAAGAAGGCGTCTATCATGAAGAATATGTGGGGCAGGTTGGCTGAGCTCAAGTCTGTCAAGGGTCTTGGACTTGAGGCTTTCAAAGACCGCAAACATGTGAGCGAATCCAGTGTGTTAAGCCCTTAGATGCTGATTGCAATAATACACTAGCAATACACATTCTGGTTGTACAGCAAGTCTCGCAAACGAGCCGAGGACAAGCCAAAGTATAGTCAGCGCTGGACGGTCCGCAAAGTCGTATCCCGAAGGAACAAAGAAGAGGTGATGACAATCATCGAACACGAGTTTCAGGAGAAGCGGGGGTCCCAGGGGATGATCAAGCATTGGCAGGCTGGCATCACTAAATTCCTGGAATCACTTTCCAAGGACGACAGGGAGCAACTAGAGGCTGAGGTCGAAGAATGGAATGCAGACAAGCCGTCGGCCGAAGTCCAAGCTGAGTAGGTCCTCTGACTATCTGATTGATCGGCTGGTATTGACCTCTATGGCTATGTCATCAGCAATGCATCGAAGAAAGCTCCAAACATGGTCCTTGCGTTTGCTAAGGATATGTGGAAGAACTGTGGAGCGCGGATCATGGTCATGAGTGCATGGAAGGACAAAGACGACGATGTCCTTATTTCTCAGTCAGTTAGCTTCATCGGCCGCTGTCGATCTCAAGCTAACCATACAATTCAGCTTCGATTACAACGACGAGTTGGACAATGGCCCGCCATTTGAACACTGGGACAGCATTCGGCCTAAATGGAACAAATGGGCCAACACAGCCTTTGGGGTGAACGACAGGCCAGCCGAAGAAGGGAGCGAAGATGAAGGGTCTTTGGAAGGCTTGCCGGTCATTACTAGGAAGAAGAAGAAGAATAGCATTGAGGCGATGATAAAGTTGCTCAAACCTGATTGGACAGCGAATGAGCCTCCAATCATTCCTGATATCAAGCTGATGAACCTTGACCAGATGAAGGATGTGGTGCGAGCCTTCTTGACTGCTCATTACAGTGAGTCGGCCGATGTTGACTAGATCTCGGCTGAGCAGGTCGACAGGACTAGAGTTGGGTAGCCACAAGGCCAAGGTCCCATTTGGCGAGGTGGCTAAACGACAAGCCGCCTTCATCCATGTGGACTATCTGCCGAAAGGGTTTGTGATGATTGATCCATCGAAGATGAGGCAAAAGCAAGTCGAAAGCTTGCTTAGTTTCTGGCAGAGCAGACAGCAGGCCAGGAAGGTGCCGATATTTGCTTGGAGTCAGGTGGGAGGGGCGAAAGGGGGATTCCAGGTAACACATGACCAGAGCAAACGGCTCCAGAGTCGTCAGAGAGCTCCCTCGCCAGAACTCACTGACAATGAATTTGTCTCTGTGCAGACTCCCAAGGGAAAGGGGAAAGGGAAAGCACAAGAGGTACCCATCATGTCTGATGTGTCATCGGCCGAGGAGGATGAAGACAATGAAATGGGGGACTACGGTGGGTCCATGCAGCATTGGCATTGATGAGAGCATGCTAATCGGCCGACAGATTTGCCAGCTTTCGATAAACATCGTACTGCATCCCGAAAGACCCCAGCCCCTTCCAGCTGGCATGATGTCAGAACCAAACAAGGTGAACCGTCCAAGGTTTACAAGGAACAGTCAGCATCCAAGGAGAAAACGTCTCAGGGAACTGACAAGGTAATACATAACAACTTTATCTTTGCTTACAAAGTCTAACTCAGAGTCCCAGCCGAAGCCGAAGCCGAAGCCGAAGCCGAAGCCGAAGCCACAGCCGAAGCTACAGGCTCAGCCATTGGAGCCTAAGTCTAAGGCTAAGCCCCAGCCTCCTAAGCCAAGGGTCCAGGAGAAAGGTTCGAAGGGCCGTAGAGAGAACAAACGTCCTCTGACTGAAGAGGATGGTTCAGTCCCTGATCTGTCAAGCAATGATAGGATCTCCAAGAGAGTTCGCAGAGAGAAGGATTCAAGGCAGCCGGCCGAAACCAAGGCTGACAAGCAGCCGGCCGCAATCAAGGCTGACAAGGTAAGTGGACATATGTGTATATTGAGCTTGACTGACAAATGACAATGTGACCCAGGGTGCCACCGATGACAGGAAGGAGAAAACTTCAACAAAGGGTAGGAAGAATAAACGTCCTCTGACTGAAGAGGATGGTTCAGCCGCCGATTCGCCGGCCGATGACAGGCCCACCAAGAGAGTTCGCAAAGAGAAGGATTCAAGGCAGCCGGCCGAGGCCAAGGCTGACAAGGTCAATGCATATATGTGTATATTGAGCTTGACTGACAAATGACGATTTGATCCAGGGTGCGGCCGATGAAACATTCCATAAAGTCCCTGAGGCATCGGCTCGCAGGTCAGGTAGACCAAGGAAGACTCCAGCTCGCAAGGACGATGGTGTAGTAACACCTACCAAAAAGAGACCCTAATCTAGGTTTCTTTCTTTCGGACTTGACTGCTTAAGTAGGCGGTTTGAATGGATTGCAAAGAAAAGACTCTATTGCGATGTATATACAGTACAAGATAACGATGATATACATGGGCCCTGCCCTCACTCCTCAGTGTCCATCGGCTCTGATTCATCATCCCCTGAGGGAGCCTTGTCAGTGGTATCATGATCTTCGCCCAATGGGCCATCAGCTGACTCGGCGGCCGGACTGGACGGCTGGGACGGGTATTCGAACAAAGCCTGCATGGCTGTACCCATGTCAGGCTCTGTGTTGGTGTCGGCCGGTGGTGCGGCTGTCCCTTGGTCACTAGATTCAATGACTGGCCTTGAGTCCAGGGTCGGGTCGGCCTCCAAAGTGACTGTGCTGGCCTCAGCGACGATCTCGGGCGCAGGGAGGTGTGCAGCCACTGAGGGCGAGCGCGACACAGGGGATCGCGGGGGAGCCGAAGCCGAGGGGGAGCGAAGGGGGAGAGAGGCAGAGGGAGATGGGCGAGGTTGCCAGACAAACGACGCGGCCGGTGATGGGCGATGATCGACGGCTTGTACTTGCCTGACCGTTTCCAACACCCTCGACATCCCGCTGACCTGCTGGGATACCACCGAAAGCCCTGACTCCAGCTTGGAGAAGCGAGCCTCCATTTGGTCGAAGCGAGCGGCCGAGGGATGGATGGCGCCCTCCAGCCTGAGTGCATAGTCCCTCCATTCAGCATAGTCGGTCGACTTGCTCGCCCTTGGTCTCTTCTTCATTGTGCTCCGGCCGGCCTGCCCTTTGTCTTCCAGCCGCTTGGTCTGCTCCATGGCCAATGGGTCGTCGGAGTCGTCGTCCTCAGGAGCCGCTGTCTCCTTGCCCTTCCCCTTGCCTGTTGCCACACTCGTTTGGCGAGTCCTCTTCGGCCTGGTGGAGGGGCCTGGGGTGGCAGGCAGATCGGTCCCTGCGGCCGAAGCCGCACGTCTTGGATGGGCCGTTGTGAGCGAACACTTCTGCTTTCCCTGAAAACAGGGAAGGCAGGCGTTGCGGCTCACTTCAGGATGCGGAATGCAGTCCCGACCCATGGTGACACACCGGTCACATGGAGAGCGTTCTGGGGGAGGGGGTAGAACGGAGCCGCTGCCTGAGGCGGCAGCAGCCAAGGCGGGGGAGGGATGCGACGGGCCGGGTTGAGAGTTTTTGGCTCGTTTGGCCTTGTTACGTTCCTGCTGAGCCTTTGTTTGCATCATAGGCAGGTGGCGGCGGGGGCGAGATGGTGTCTTTGGGGTTGGGGCTGGGAGACGAGCCGGGTTGGGTGCTTGCGGTGGTGGGCGTTGAGGCTGCACGACGATCGAAGGGAGGGAGGGAAGCGATGGGCCCGATGGTGCTGACGCTTTGGTGTGTTTCGGGCGAGGCCTCGAGGACTTTGAAGGGACCGGCCGCTCTATTGGGTCATCTTCTTGCTCCTCGTCCTCATCCGACTCGACCACAATAGCCCTCTGTTTACCCTTTCCTTGACGAGCTGGCGGCGGCGAGGTGATGCGAGGAGCCGTCGAAGACAGGGCGGTAGGCAACTCAGCAGTGGCAGGGGAGGGCGTTGTCGAGTGAGTGGCCTCAGATGGCCGGTACCAGTGGTGGAACTGGATGGAGTCGCCAGGATGGAGGATGGACTCCCATACCGGCCAACTGTTGACGTTGGTCCGGCTGGGGATCCTGATGTCGGCAGCGATGACGATGGGAGGGATGATGGTTGCAGCCTCAGCCATTGGGCGAAAACGATGCTGTGGGGAGTGAGAAAGTGAGCATAGGGTAGGGTAGGATGGAGTAGTCTGGACGCACCAATGCCGCCCTCATGGAATCCACTCTCCTCTCCCAGTCTTGGGTGCGAGCCTCCAACTCCGAGCTTGACAGGCGGCTCCCTCGGCCTTCGCCACTTTGAATGATAGCCTCAATTGTGATCTTGAGGAACTCGGCGAGAGCTTGAGCGGAGTTGTTGGCTTGCTGAGTAGACATCATGGTTGTATGGATGATGAGTAGAGAAGAAGTGACGAGCAGGGTGTTAGGGAGGCGAGATGAAATGAAGTGTTCAAAGGTTGTGGATGAGTGACGGCCGAGAATAAAAGCTATAGAAAGTGATGTAATGTGTTTGTCCAAGTTGGGTGAGCGGAGCTGGAAATGTACTTGCATTCTCATAGGGAGCAGGTGACATGGGAAACTGGAGTCTCGGGTGCTGTTGATCCGATTGATCTGATTAGGCTCAGCCGATGGGTTCTATCTCCCCTGGTCTGTCCTTGACTATTTTGCAACATACACATGGCACCAAAGCAAGTAAGATTCACAGGTAAGTTGTCAGCCGAAAATCATCTTAGGAACGCTGACCCCTGAGTGACTTAGGATTTGACAATAACACAGAGCCGGAATCCAGCGAAGACGACAGAATGGCAACTTCAAGCAAATCATCATCGGCCGGCGCAGACACAAGAATGTCTGCAGATTCTCCGAGGGATTCACAACCAATCATAGCCAATATCTCTGACAGTGAAGGTGGTGATTCTTCTTCAGGTATGTCAGAGGAAATGTTGGGAGGGATTCAGATGACATTCCCTAGACAGAA
>JBBPTG010000355.1:0-21107 GCA_038093975.1 Chalciporus piperatus | reverse complement strand
GACATGTTGGTCCCAAATGTGATTTTCTTGGCCGCCTACAGTGTCATGCATCCCAGGGCTTACCGATCTGTGAGGGTGGCTCAGGGAAGGTTGGCCACATGGGCCTTAATGAGCAGCTGCACGGAGATGACTGCCATCATGAGGCAGTGGGGCTCGGTCTTCAATGCCATGTTGGTCATAGTAAATCGAGCAACTCTGTTGCACTGAGACTCGGGATCTATGTCACAGGGGTTAGATCTGCTGGCATCCATTGGTAACTATGCTCCTGGCTTGACAATGGAGCTGCCTACACTAGGCATTATCTGTTACAATCGCCCCATTCTTCATTTTTCTCTTTCTCTTGTACTAAGTCCTAGTCACTGGTTCGAGTCCTGCCTAGGCCTATCATTTCTCACTTTGCTTTAGTCAGCGAACTTTTTTTAATGTTCTTTTATCTTCCATGATTTGTCATTGCTGACTCATACATTTACCAAGCATGACTCATTCTTATTCGTCATGACTTGTTCTTACACATTCCAACTCGTTCTATGCCTACCCTTAACTCGTTTCTTTACTTATATAAACCCTTGAGTTCTCTCCTGTAACCTTAAGTTAAACCTACACAATCTAACTGTGTTACTCCTCGTTCCCCTCGAACCCTCTGAGAGTCATTGTCCCACTCTTGAACGGATGCTAGGCCTTCACATGGACATCCCATTGTTAGGCTACACTTGAAACCTTCGTCTCAGACTGGACTTTTGCGTCTATGCTTCGACTTACCCAGTACAAGCGCAACAAAAGGTCTAACTTACCCTTGAAGGCTACCTTCTCTGTAGACCTCCACCATTTCCCAACGACCTGGCCTCGACGCCTCTTGTTGGGGCCTCCCACAAGAAACCGCTAATCCACAGAACCCCGAATCCTCTGACTTGGGCTCGCCTGAAGAGGAACATTCCTCTAACCCTTACAACATCTCTGATCTCTATGACAAACCAGTCACTACTCAAGAGAAACAAGAGGAGACTCTTCATCTCTCCCACGAATTTTCCTCAGTTGTAACCATTCCAAGGGAACCAATACCACCATTACCTACCCCAGTATCTCGAAGAGCTCTACAGTTCCCTATGTCACCTGCTCCCCCATGAACCCCAACTTTCTCCACTTCTCCCCCTCCCGCACCCGCGTTTGCACCAGGAGCTTATCAAGCACCTCCTGCTTTTGTAAACTCCATGTCTACTTCCAAACCCACAGAACTCTGCATTGGAGCTCCAGATGCCTTTGATGGCTCCTTCGAGAAAAGCACTGCCTGGATGAACTCTATCCAATTCTATCTCACGGTCAATGGTGATGTGTACAACACAGATCCCAAGAAGATCGCCTTTGCACTATCCTACATGTCCAAAGGATAAGCAGCCACTTGGGCTGCCATCTTCCACCAAAAGCCATCACTGGCGCCACTGTCACAATGGGAACCTGGGCTCAGTTCATCACCAACTTCGAAATTGCGTTCAAACACCATGATACTGTAGGAAACGCCGTCGCCTGGCTTTCCACCAAACGAATGAGACTTCTCAAGAACGGAGAATACTCCCTCTCCCTCTCAGAATTCATTTCGAGTTTCCAGAACCAAGTCGCCTTTCCAACGAACACCCCAGACGACAACGAGGAATGACGCAACGCACGCAACAATTGCATGCATTGCATTGTTCCTTGTCGTCATCTTGTCCTCACGCTCACTTCACCATCACCCTTGACCGAAGACAACAACAACGAGACGAGTAACGCACAACGCACCTCGTCTCGTCGTCGTCGTCTTCACGATCACATGTAAACACAAACGAGAATGCGACAACGCATTCTCGTTCGTGTTTACATGCGAGCACTTGCGTCTCGTCTCATCGCCTCACCTCGTCGCCCTCACCTCGAATGTAAACACAAACAGAAATGTGCATTGTCACATTTCCGTTCGTGTTTACAGGCGAGGACTTGCTCATCTTGTCTCGTCGCCCTCGCGCTCACCTCTCACCCTCACCCTCATCTTGTCACCCTCACCATCACATGTAAATGCGATCGGAACCGCGACAATGCGCTTCTGTTCGTGTTTACATGCTGCTCGTCACCCTCGCCCTCACCTTGTTGTTGTTGTTGTCACCCTCACCCTCAGGCTCACCTTGTTGTTGTTGTTGTCCCTCATTGCCCTCACTCTCACATGTACTAAACACGAACAGAAATGCGTGTTGTCGTGTTTCCATTCGTGTTTAGCTTGTCTCGTCGTTCTTGCCCTTATCCTCACCTCGTCGCCCTTGCCCTCACATGTAAATGTGAACGGAAACGCGACAACCGCGTTTACATACCACTGCTCATCGCCCTCATCTCGTTGTCACCGTTGTCATCCACGCTGTACCCGCCGGTATACCCACCTAGGGTACGGGTTTTTGCTGGGTATGGGTGCGGGTCTGCCTCCCGACACCCGGGGGTATACCCGTGACATTGCCTAATCGAGATTGACGAAGATGAAACCACCGTTCGTAAAGTAGCCTTTGTCACGCAGGGTTTTTAGACCGGAAAGCTCTGCCGACGCAAGCTTCCCCAGTCACGTGTGCACCTATACTTGTAAAGTTGCGAAAGCACTCTATGCAGAACCCCATACAGAGTATCGTTCCCTTGCACACGATGAAAGCCGTCGAAACCCATGCCCTCATTGATAGCGGTGCAGACATCTCCTGCATCGATTGGGGCTTTATACGAAAAAATCGAATCCCGACCACCCGACTCGAAACCCCTATTCGAGTCCGAAACGTCGACCAGACCGCAAACAAAAGCGGAATGATACTCTTCACCACCACCCTCTTCCTTGACATTGAAGGAATCGCACAAGAAGTAATCTTCCACATCATGAACTGCGGAAACGAAAATGTCATCCTAGGTCTCCCATGGCTTGAAAAAGCTAACCCAACCATCGACTGGCGCCGACGAACCCTCTCACTGTCAGAATCCATCGACAAGTCAAAGAAGTTATATACCATACACGCCGCGGCCTGTATGGCCAACAACCAACTCTTCACGCGACCTACCCCTCCTCCTCGACACTCTTACGTAACTCCGGAAGTCGATAAACAACTCTATAACTACCTGGACTCTGAGACCGAATTCACCTTCCTTAACCGCGCCTATGAGAACCACACCCTAAACCGCATATTCGTTGCGGTTCACGCCTTGTCCCCAACCATGTTGTCGCCCGCCTTACCCGAGCTACAGAACTCGCAATCGCAGCCAAACTGGCCAAACCTAAACCTATCCTTCCCAAAGAATATGCCGAATACGCCTCGGTTTTCGACGAACCCTCAGCCGGTCACCTTCCTCCATCTCGGGTTTACAACCACGAAATAAACCTGAAGGAATCCTTCGTCCCTAAGATCGGAAAACTTTATCCGCTATCCCCGGATGAGAAGAAAGCCACAGAAGACTTCCTCGAAGAGAACCTTCGTACAGGAAAGATATGTCCTTCCAACTCCCCCCAAGCATCCCCCTTCTTCTTTGTCAAAAAGAAGGACGGAAAACTCCGCCCCTGCCAAGACTATCGGTATCTCAACAAACATACTACCCGAGATGCATACCCACTTCCCCTTATCGGAGATCTTGTTGACAAACTGAAAGACGCTAAAGTCTTTACCAAGTTCGATGTATGATGGGGTTACAACAATGTCTGTATGAAAGACGGACATCAGTGGAAGGCTGCTTTCCTCACCCACAAAGATTGTCACTGGTTACGTCCGTTTTCAGTTACAGTTTTGTCACTTCCAAAATTTTACAAAACTGTACACAAACTGGTTATAACTGGTTATAAATAATAACCTATATATGGTCATCTACCACTATTTTTCCTGATGTTTTACAAATTTTTCCGACCTTATTTGACTTTCTTTCTGAATATTGAAGTAAATTGATGAAATGACTGATTGAGACACACTCAACTCAAATACACATGTTAATTTGCACTGCTGAGATTACATATTGCTTGTATTTTACTTAACTTGACCTCCATTCCAATGCTATATCCACCAAAACATATGATAATCATGGTAATATAATAAAATGAGCATATCTTCTCAAGGACTGAACCAAATCACATGATCCAGGGGTCATTTTAAAGCTCAGAATCAGGGCTTTCTAATGTTTGTCCAGTTAGTTATTACAGAAAACCGGTCACAAACTGGTCACAAACTGGACCATATATGATATAACAGTTATGTAGAGTTTCAGTTCAGTTAAACTGATTTTGCCAAAATTGATAACCAGTTACAGTTACAGTTTTGTCAAAAGAGGTACAAAAACTTAACTTAACTGGACTTTTAAACACTAGATACTCTGCTGACAAAGATCGCTGGCTCAAGGAAACAAACTTTACCCACACCAAGGACGTCTTGGAAAACTATAAGAAAGCTCACCCGTCCGCCTTTCCTTCTTCCTCAAGATCCCCATCTTCTGCCAAATGCAAAACTCGCCGCTGAACTTATGTCCACTCCCGCTACCCCTTCATCTACTACTAGTATGTCTTCTATTTCTTCTTTGTTTCGGTCTTCTTCTTCTTCTTCTACTTATCCCCCTGGTTTACCTATTCCTTCTTTACCTATTCAACCCACTCGTCCTGCCTCCCCCAAGCCCGCTAGCCCAACCATTGCTGAAGCCGGATGGAATACCACCGGTCTTCCGTTAAACTCCGCTGGATGGCCAGTCTTACAGGAAGACTTGGATACCCCTACTCATATCACCACTATTCTCACTGCCAGAGTCATGCCCATTGAGTTACCACTCATCGCTCATTGGCTTCATGATGAATTAATGGACAATGTCATCATGGACCGTATGTCCCAATTCCTACTTGACTCCCGCCTCTCCATACCCATCGGCGCTCACCTTGACCTTGGATCACCCCTTTTTGCCCTCTACCGTGCCTACTTGCAAGTTTCTTGTCTTGCCAATCTTTTTCCTTCCCTGATGGTGGTTTACCAAGCTCACTCAGAAGCTGCTTCCCTCCGCGGCATCCATGGAGATCTAATTGCCAACCTCAGCATCGCTCTCTATGAGCTACGAATGCCAGAGTTTCTTGATGATTTAGATCATTACCTCCAAGAATCTGCTTCTTTGCGGCTCAATCCCCAGTTCCGGTCATTGGAATCTCTACCCCATCTCTTCCTTCGTCGACACCTTCCGCGTCTAGCTCCCCTTTAGACGCTGCAGAAGAGGCAGTGTTCTTTCGTGCAGAGCGTAACTATATTACCTCTGAACGAGAGCAAACTGGCACCTTACCTCTACCCACCTCACATCCCCAGTATCACGATGCCTGCTTTGTATGTCACCGACTGGGCCACATATGTGTCCACTGTCCCATATACCAATGTCCCATGTGCTTCCGCTGGGCACCCGGTCACATTCAAGGTCGTTGCCCACTTAGGCGTGGACAGAGGCATACTACCACACCACCTGTTGCGCCCTCTTCCCGTCCCCGCTGACCAGCCAATACCCATCGAACTGCTCGACGACCTCCTCCCCTCTATACCCGTATCTCAGGTGAGACTTGCTCACATGACGACGACACCACTGTTTATGACGGAGATGATCCAACCGACGATGTCGGATACGCGAACATGACCAGTTCCCCGGGTCACTATGGGTTGAACATTTGACTTGCTTTTATCTTCGTCGATGACTTGATTCTAGTACGGGGGTAATGTTATGATCACCTCATTCTTCCTTTTTCCCTTTCTCTTGAACTAAGTCCTAGTCGCTGGTTCGAGTCCTGCCTAGGCCTATCATTTCTCACTTTGCTTTAGTCAGTGAATCTTCTCTAATGATCTTTTACCTTCTGTGATTCGTCATCGCTGACTCATATGTTTACCAAGCATGACTCATTCTTATTCATCATGACTTGTTCTTACACATTCCAACTCGTTCTATGCCTACCCTTAACTCATTCCTTTACTTATATAAACCCTCGAGTTCTCTCCTGTAACCTTAAGTTAGACCTATGCAATCTAACTGTGTTACTCCTCGTTCCCCTTGAACCCTCTGAGAGTCACTGTCCCACTCTTGAACGGACACTAGGCCTTAACATGGACATCCCATTGTTAGGCTACACTTGAAACCTTCGTCTCAGACTGGACTTTTGCGTCTACAATTCGACCTACCCAGTACAAGCGTAACATTATCCTTCATTACTCTCCAGGCACGGTTGTAGCATTCTCTGGGTGAATCATCCGGCATGAAGTTCCTTTGGTTCAAGGAAGTCGGGTTTGCTTGGCACACTACATGAGGGAGAACATTCAACAGGCCATGAATCTCTTCGATGTAGATTGGGTTAATGTAGATGACGTAAAGATCTTGTCAACCATACTTGAATCAATCATGACAATGATCTCTGAGCCTGGCATACATTCTTTTCTGTCTGTCTGCATATGCCCCGGCTCCCACCCTTCCCTGTTCTTTCGCATTGTTCCCTTTTTCACTCCAATCACCTGCCTTATGAGCAAAGAAGTTCACAGTCCACACCTTTTCTTGAACCAACAGCTCAGTTTCTTCTTGACATCTATCTCTTTGGGCCTTTGCTCTCAGCCAATGCACCTGATAGACTAGCATAGTGATTCAGCCGAGCTGAGAGGTAGATGAGTAATCTCACATTCTGACATCCAGTTATTCATTACCACGTCCCTCGGTATATCCATGGTCCAGAACCAAGCGAGGGTATCATCTTGATGTCCACAAGCATTTGGATTGCTCACAGTTGTTGCCACCTTCAAGTCTTTCTTGCTGATCGGCCAATACTTCTCCAATTCCTCCTGGCTAGCGTCCAAGTCTTGTAATGCTTTCCTTGCTGCTCAATAAATGGCCACATTCTTTTTAACTGTTTCCTCGACCATGATCACCCTTGACCATGCCCGTGTTGTCATAGTGTAACTCCCAGCATGCCTGACCCCGGTCCTAAAGAGGACTGCCATGTCTGCCAGATCTAGTGTTTCAAAGTTCGGTCCCAAAACCAGAAAAAAACCGGCAACCCAACTGGGTCAGGGCCATTTTGAACTGAACCTCAGTTGCTGGTCTTGGGATTTTTTACTGCCACCGGTTTCGGTCTGAGCACAATGACACAAGTGAACAAAACCAACGAGCAAACAATCACGACCAGTCACGTGTCAGACTGCTTGCAGAGAGGATACATGCTAGACAAAACAAACACAAGTACGAGTAGGACAACAGAAGAGAGCTAATCAGCAGCCACGACCTCGATATCCTGGTTATTCGATTCCCACTGTTCCATTTCATTATCACAAACGAGCAACTCCCTAAACTCCATGGGAACCTCATCTACCTGACAGGAATTATTGGCTGCACAATCAATAATGCTGGATTGCCAGGCATGCTTCAGGATCTGAAGCTGTTTAAATCTGTCAGCTCCCAGTCGCGATTTCGGCACCAGCTGAAAACAGCCATTCACATGGCACAAACATTGCTGGAATGACACTAGCAGTAAATGGCCACAAGTGGCACTACAAGTCCCTAACATGCATAAATCAATAGAACATCATCAGCAAATTAGCATATTACTTAGTCACCCTTATTTGGACTTATCCTGATTAATACGGGATCCCCAAGGGAAATTTAAGTTAACATTGGAACAAGCATGAAAAGGCGAAAACAAGCCCACTCGCTTCCTTAAAGTGGGCTTTTTCTGAAACGACTCAACTCAACTAAGAGCTAAGACTCACACTAGACAATAGCGAGCCGATGAACTTGGCTGAGGTTCGATGAGGAAACTCCAGGAGAACAAGACTGGGGAGTCCAGTGCTTGTTGACCCGGGTTTATATACTATTGGCAGTGTTTGTACATGTTGTGACTAAACCTTATCGTAGGTGACTGGGTATGACTCATACTGACTACTAGCCAATTGCGTAACTAGCTTTACTGCGGAATGAGTAAGCATGAGTCATATGATGAGTAATGCTGACTGATGCTGACTGATGACCAGTGAGTCATCATGAGTAAGCAAAGATCTAGACCTATCTTATGTAAGTACATCACATGATGCGATAAGATAAGATAATGAAAGGAAAAGAGAAACGACTAAGTTCAAGAACGAAGAGAAACCTAGTAAGCGTAATGGAGTGTAGGCATGATTAGGCTAAGGAAATGGAGCATTTGTAACACTACCCCCTCTCTATAGATCGTATTCCGAGACGATCAGGTTTCGACGAGTGGGGCTTGATTCATCCACGGTACTCCATCTGCTGCTGGAGCTGCAGCGACCTGAAGGTTATTGTTCACCCAGGTAGCTGGTGGTTCGAATGGGTTACCATTGTTTTCATCGACAGGAATAGGGTGGGCAGCACCTACGAGTGCAGGGTCGGGAATAGGAGGCTCAGCGAGATCAGGCCAATTTGTGGGCCATTCCTGCTGATCAGGATTCTCTGGCTGTTTCTCCATCACGTTATCCCACTTGCTTAGATCCGGGTGCCAAACGACGAGTTTCATCCACTTTGTTCACCAGTCCCAGTTGACCTCAATAGATGTAGACCGTCTGGTTACGATCATTTGAGCGAACATGTGATACTGAATGGCGATGGTGACGACGGCGATAGCGATGAAGGCGAGGAGGGAAGGGAGTAGCATGCGTAGAATCCAACCGTTGCAGATTACGAAGAGGGCAAAGAGGAGGGAGAGGACAAAGTTGCCCCGATCCCGAGTGAAGTTTCGAATGAAAATGTCCTGGAGGACACTCTCCCAAACGTAGACGTCATTGAGATCCATTGGTGATGATTGTGATTTAGGGAAGAAAGTCCGTGGGAATGAAGACCGTAAAACATCAGTCTTTTATACCTTTTCGGTATCCGGCACGGTATCCAACCAATTGATTTGTCCATCATCCACCTGACTCGTTAGATTGTCATACGGCTGGAACAGTGACTCGAATAGACTCTGAGTCATGCGGAGTAATCGTGGAGCGGACGGGTGTATCTTGTGGAATTCTCTTAGTGCAGCCTGTGCATTTCCGAGATTAGATCTTGGTTCCCATGTCCGATCAGATTCAGCATAACCTTTCCAATGCACGAGGTATTTCAGGGTTTTCCCCTGTAAACGAGAATCCACGATGTAGTCCACCTCATATTCGTCATCTCTGTCTTCTGTCACAATCACAGGCCCAGGCTTATCAACGGTTTGCTTCCGTAACCTGTCCTTATATGGTTTGACACGTGAAACATTAACGACGGGGTGAATTTTCATGGTACGCGGAAGCTTCAATCGTAGTGCGTTCCGTCCAATCAGGGTTGTGATTTCGTAAGGGCCCAACCATCATGGGGAAAGTTTCTTAGACCTCTGCGCCAGGCGGAGATTAGCTGTAGACAACCAAACTTTCTGATCAATCTCGTAAGATGATGAGTCAGAACGGTGTTTGTTGGCTTGCGCTTTCATACGCTTCTGAGCTTCTATTATGTTATCCTTGGTTTCTTTCAACGTGTTGGCAAGTGTGTCAACAAAATCCGCAGCAGCGGGTGCTTTAGATGTGTAGTTCTCTATTCCCATTCTTGGAGAATATGTGTGTGTGACATTGAATGGTGCCTTGGATGTAGAAGCTTGCTTCTTCGAGTTGTATGAGAATTGAGCGATTGGTAACCAATCAGTCCATTCTTCTTGTTTTTCTGACGTAAATAGACGGAGATATTGTTGTAGATCTCGATTCATACGTTCAGTTTGTCCATCAGTTTGTGGATGAAAGGCGGTGGATAGTTTGGGCGTAATGCCAAGACGTTTGCATATGTCTTTCATTACCTGCGATGCGAATTGCGGACCTCGGTCCGATATGATGGTTTTAGGAAGCCCATGATGTTTCCATACATGGTTTAGGTAAAGACGGGCGGTGTCGAGAGTGGTGACTGTCTTGTTGCAGGGAATGAATTCGACTTCTTTGGAGAATCTGTCAACGACGACAAGAATAGAGTCGAATCCATTCGAGAGTGGCAGATCGGTGGTGAAATCTGCAGAGATATGTTCCCAGGGAAGATCCGGAACTTCAAGAGGACGAAGTTTTCCCGAAGGAGCATAGTTTATCCCTTTGAATCGTGCATATCTGTCACAGCGTGAGACATAGTCTTTCACGAGTGTAGCCATTCCTGGCCAGGTGTAGCTGCGCTGGAGCAGTTCAATCGTTTTTTCGTATCCGGGATGCCCAGCAAGGGGTGTGCAGGAACGTATAGTCTTCCTTTCTTGTCAATCAGAATTCCATCAGACTCTTCACAAATGCCGTGTTCTTTACAGAGTTTCATGACTTCTGTCTCACGTATTTTGAAGGTTGCTTTTCTGATTTTGTCCTTGATCAGATCGGAATCGGTTGACAGTTGAACAGTTGTCGTGGCAGCGATTCTGTCCGGAGATATTATGAGGACAGCCTTGTTATCTGCTTCGATACCGGTTGCGTGATCTTCTCTTCTTGATAAGGCATCCGCTTTTCCCATTTGGGAACCTGCCTTGTGTAACCATTTGAAATTGAATCGACTGAGATATTGAGACCAATGTGCTTGACGTTGATTTAGATCTTGTCGAGTCATGAAGAACTGCAAGTTCGCATGATCGTTCCAAATTTCAAACTCGTGTTTGGAACCTTCCAGATAGTGTCTCCATTGTTCTAGACTTCTGATAACACTTAGCATCTCTTTGTCCGCAATGGGGTAGTTGCGCTCTTCCGGTGACATGGAGTGAGAAGAGAACGTGACAGGGTGCCATTTGTCTCCTTGTTCTATAGATAGAACAGCACCTGTGACGTAATTAGATGCGTCCGATTCTAGACGGAAGCGTTTGTCGTTATCTGGGTAAGCGAGTATGGGAGCGGTGATGAACTTCTGTTTCAACGTGTTGAAAGCGTTCCGCTGTGCATCTTCCCATGCGAATTTCACATCCTTCTTGGTAAGGTCATTCAAGGGTCTAGCCACTTGAGCATAATCCTGAATGAAGCGACGATAGAAATTTGCTAATCCGAGAAAGCTTCTGACACCTCTGACATTCGTCGGAGTTGGCCATTCGGTGATTGCCTTGACCTTATCGTCGTCCATCCTGATTCCCTCGGGAGTAATTGTCATTCCCAAGAATTCTACTTCTTTGGTATGGAAGACACATTTCTCTGGCTTGACGAAAAGGTCATTCTCTTCTAGGCGACGAAGAACTTCTTTGACTATCTTGGCATGGACAGCAGGGTCGTCGGATTTGGTAAAGATCATGATGTCATCAATGTAGACAACAACGGCGTCTTCCATATCCGAGAAGATGTCGTTCATCATGGTCTGGAATGTTGCAGGAGAATTGCATAATCCGAAGTACATGACCAAGGGTTCGAAGGTACCACGGAAGCACACGAATGTGGCTTTAGATTCATCGCCTTCTTTGATGCGGATGTTGTTGTATCCCCAGCGCAAGTCCATTTTGGTAAACAGTTTTGCGCCTTTCAGTTTATCAACTAATTGGGAAATGAGGGGTAGTGGATAATTGTTTTTCACCGTGTGTTCATTCAGATATCGGTAATCTTGAACCATGCGTTTCTTGCCATCTTTCTTAGGAACGAAGAACACGGGAGAAGTCTGCTCTGATTTGGAAGGACGAATGTATCCTTTCTTGAGCTGATCATCAATGAATGCACTGACTTCTTCTTGTTCAGTAACAGAGAGTGGGATTAGACGACCCTTTTGCGGCTTGTAGGTATCTTTCAGGTCAATTGCGTGATCCCACAGCTTACGGGTTGGCATGCGTTCAGATTCCTTTTTCTTGAACAGGTGAATATACTTGTGATATTCTTTTGGAACAAGCTCTTCCGGAGTCTTTTCCGTTTTCAGTTCAGGTACATCCTTCTTTGCGGCGTTAATGTGACGAAGAGAAGTTCGTTCTTCATCATCAAGTTGACGTGTGAACGGTGGTTTATCTCGTAAAACGAAACAAGACCAAGGACAATGAGTCATGTGGACCGTCCCTTTGTTCCAATCTATCTCCGGATTGTGTTGCTTCAGCCATGCATATCCTAGTATCATCTGATTCTTTCCGAGATCAGTAACTTCAGCAATGGCCTTCTCACGATGTCCGTTGAAATGGATAATGATTTCCGCACAGTGTGTTATCTGTCCAGCGGAGTTATGTGTTCCGTCCACGTTGTATACCGTAAGTGGATGTCTGAGTTGCACGAGGGGTAATTTGATTTTATCAGCCCATCTCCGATCAACGAAGATAGCATTAGCTCCCGAATCAAGAAGTGCTTCTGCTCGTATGAAAGCAGACGGGAGGCGTTGCGAAGCAATGGAAGTAGATAACTTCAGTTCTCGATCCGTCGTGCGAATGAAATGTGGTCCTGGGTTTTCGGAAAGATATCGGATTATGGAAACGGAATTAAGCACCTGACTGGAGTCCAGGCCAAGCTCATGATCAACATGAGACCCCGTTTGACTGTGTGAATAGTTTACAGATTTTCCTAATGAGTTAGTTGCGGTCCGTTTGCCCAGATCATTCAGGCCGCTTTGCCTTTTCCCTTCATTTCGATATCTTTCATATTGAAACGACCCAAAACTCGTATTGAGATCAGGTCGATAGGACGGTTGAGTCTTGGGGAAAGACCAAGTGAACTAAGCTGGGGTTACCAGCAGTTCCTTGGGGTTTATATACTATCCTAAGTGTTTGTACATGTTTGTATGTACTATAACTAAATAAGGATTTACCCTGAACCCATGAGAATAGAAGCGAGATAAGGAGGCTGTGAGGCATAGCCGAGATAGCGGAGATTAAGTACATGAGGTGAAAGGCTGTGGCATAGCCATGCGCAGCACGGAGATTAACTGTCAAGGTAAGGCAGTGCGTGAGAAAGAATATAACCATAATGGGCGACCGTGCGAAGAGTGAAAGTGAATGAGCACGTGTCTGAAAGATAAGATGAGAGAGATTAGATAGGATCGAATGGAACGAAACGTTGAAGTCCGAAAAGTGTCTGTGAAGGTGAGAGAACCGTAATGAACCGTAACACTACCCCCTTCCTATGGATCAACTTCCAGGTGATCAGTTTTCCATGTTGTCTGCGTCATGCCACTGCTGCCATCCGTTGGCGTCTACGTTCTGAGGGACGTCAAGATGAACATTGACCAGGGTGGGTGAACGTGACGGCCGCATTGAAGCCACTAGGGCTGGGATAGGGTCATCTGCGTAACGAGGGGGCAAGACGTCGGGGTGCATAACTTTGAGAGTCATCCACATCTCGCTCCACGAGATCTGGTACTCGACGATGGTGGTACGATCCGTCACGAGCATGTGAACGAATCGGAGGGAAGTGTAGAGCACGATGAGGGTTACGACCAGCGTGATGACGACGAGGAGGAGGAGAAGGACATAGACGACGACCGGCATGGCCATCAAGAGGAAGAGGGAAGCGCTGATGACAGCGAGGAGCGCGGTGCGGTGAAGCTTGTTGACCGACATGTCGGTCTGGGCAAGGGGGCGAGTGTAGGCAACACCGTTGAGGTATGCGTCCATAGTGATTTAGAGTGTATGAGGAGTATTTGTTGGGAATGAAGGGTGGTGGGTGGGCATCCAGGCCTTATATACGTTGTTCCCCTATTTGGCACTGTTTATGTGGGCGTAGCCCGTGTTTTTAATGGACTGGACAGGTTTGCCATGAGTCTATCAATTTTGGCTGGTCCGTTGTCCGTGAGATTTTCTGGACGTTTCTGGAATAGGAATAGGAAATCTGCGGGATCAATGGATAGAGCACGAGGTGCGGCTGGATTCTTTGCGTAGAAGTCCTTCAAGCAACCCTTGGCATTTGCCAAATTAGCTCTTGGTTCCCAAGTGCGATCGGTCTCATCATAACCTTTCCAGTGCACGAGGTATTCCAGTTTCTTTCCCTTGTATCGTGTGTCAACGACGTAGTCGACCTCCCATTCGTTGTCCCTTTCTTCCGTAACAAGAACTGGTCCAGGCCGTGCCGTTGGCTGGCCGTCAAGGCGGTCCTTGTAAGGTTTGATTCGACGGACATTAACCACAGGGTGGATTCGAATGTCTCGTGGAAGCTGTAGTTTTACTGCATTTGGCCCTGCCAAGGCGATGATTTTAAATGGACCTAGCCATCTTTCAGATAATTTGTCTGATGCGCGTGTCAAACGCAAGTCTGTGGTTGACAGCATGACTTGCTGTCCAATTTCATACTCGGGCGCAGCCGAGCGGTGTTTATCGGCTAGCGATTTCATTCCTTCCTGGGCCTTGGCCAGGTTCTTTTCTACATCAGCAAGCGTTTTCCGCATTGCGTCTGTGAATGATTTGGCAGCTGGTGCCTGAGAAGTAGAAGCATGTGGTTCTGTGCCCATGCGTGGTTCATATGAACGTGTGACTTCGAACGGCGATTTCTTTGTCGAAGTATGATACTTGTTATTAATAGAGAACTGGGCGATGGCTAGCCAGTCTGCCCATTGATTTTGTTTATCGAAGCAGTAGATTCGTAGAAACTTTCCAACTTCTTTGTTTACGATTTCTGATTGTCCGTCTGTCTGCAGATGGAATGCTGTACTGAGCTTGGTATCAATACCAAGGGCATCATTGATTTCTTTAGCAACTTGCGCCGCGAACTGCGGGCCCCGATCTGACGTGATGGATAAAGGAAGTCCATGATGCTTCCATACGTGGGAAAGGAATAGGCGAGCGGTTTCTAGGGCCGAACACGTTTTTGTGCATGGTATGAGTTCGACTTCTTTTGAGAAGCGATCTACCACCGTCAAGATTGCATTAAAACCACGTGATTCGGGGGAACCCGTAATGAAATCCACAGTGATGTGTTGCCAGGGTCCTCTAGGAACCGGCAAGGGTTGGAGAAGACCTGCTGGTGCCTGATTCGTTCCTTTGAATCTCTGGCAGGTCTGACAGTGAGATACATATTCTTTTACGAGAGTGGCGAGTCCAGGCCACATGTAAGAGCGTTGGACAAGTTCTAAAGTTTTTTCGTAACCGGGATGTCCTGCAGCCGGTGTGTCGTGATGTAAACGAATGATGTCCATTCGGAGTATGTTATCTTCCGGAATGTACATCCGATCTTCTTCGTCGTAGAGTAAGCCATCAAGCTTCTCATGAATGCCCTTCTTTTGGAACTTCTGAACTTCTGTCTCAGATAGCTTGCACGTTGCAAGGAAGACTCTTTGTTTGATACGTGCCCCTTCATCTGTTAGGGCGACTGTTCGGATATCCTCGGGAGCAATGACCAATATTCCTTTATTGTCATTTTCAACTCCGACGGCGTGATCTTCTCGACGTGAGAGAGCGTCAGCTTTTGCCATAGAAGGTCCAGGTTTGTAAACCCAGAGCATATTGAATCTAGATAGATATTGCGCCCAGCGCGCTTGTCGTCGGTTGAGATCCTGTCTCGTCATGAACCACTGCAGGTTTGCGTGGTCGTTCCAGATCTCAAACTGATGTCTAGCACCTTCTAGGTAATGTCGCCATTGCTCTAGTGCCTGTATGACTGAGAGCATTTCTTTATCGGCGATAGGATAATTCCGTTCTTGCGGAGTCATGGAATGAGATGAATAGGCAACTGGGTGCCATTTGTCTTCTTTCAGAATAGATAAGACTGCACCTGTTGCGTAATTAGATGCATCGCATTCTAAGCGGAATTGACAAGTGCTATCAGGGAAGGCGAGTATGGGGGCTGAGGTAAAACTCTGTTTTAGCGTATCAAACGCTATTTGACATTTGTCATCCCATATGAAGGCTTGTTCCTTTTTGGTTAGGTCATTGAGAGGATGTGCGACTTGCGCGTAGTCTTGAATGAACCTTCGATAGAAGTTTGCTAAACCTAGGAAGCTTCTTACGCCTTTGACGTTCTTCGGCTCTGGCCATTCCAGTATGGCTGTGACTTTAGATTGATCCATTTTGATCCCATCTTTTCCTACGATCATTCCGAGGAATTCAACCTCAGATACGCGGAAATTGCATTTTTCGGGTTTCACGAATAGATCATTTTCTTCTAGTCTGCGAAGAACTTCAAGCACGATTTTGTCATGTTCTGCCTGATTTTCTGTTTTGGTAAAGATCATCAAATCGTCTATGTGGACGACGAGCACGTCTTCCATGTCTGCGAAGATCTCGTTCATCATCGCTTGGAATGTGCCGGGGGAGTTACAGAGACCGAAGTACATGACTCGGGGTTCGAAAGAACCACGGAAGCAAACGAAAGCGGCTTTCCATTCATCGCCTTCTTTGATGCGAACGTTGTTGTATCCCCATCTGAGATCCATCTTTGTGAATAATTTAGCTCCTTTGAGTTTGTCAACGAGTTGGCCGATCAGCGGCAGTGGATAGTTATTTTTGACCGTGTGTTCGTTTAGGTAACGGTAATCCTGTACCATGCGTTTACGTCCATCCTTTTTAGGGACAAAGAAGACTGGTGATGTTTGGGGGGATTTAGAAGGCGCGATGTAGCCCTTTTTGAGCTGATCATCGATGAAGTCGCTGACTTCCTTCTGTTCCGTTTCCGAAAGTGGTATCAGTCTACCCTTTTTAGGTTTAAACATCTCTTTTAGATCAATAGCGTGATCCCACGGCTTGCGTAGGGGCATGCGCTCTGATTCTCCTTTAGAGAACACTTTGAGGAATTTGTGGTACTCTTTTGGGACCATTTCCTCCACGGTCTTTTCTTTTTCTTTTGGAGTTTGCGCGTCAAGCGCATGGATAGCGGAGTATGCAGAATACTGGGAATCTCGTTCCTGGTGATCTGGATCTTGGATATCTAGGTTTGGCCTTTCTTGGAGTACACATGTGTGGGCAACGAGTCATCTTGACTGTTCCCTTACTCCAGTTAATATCCGGATTATGACGTTTCAGCCACAAGAATCCGAGTATGAAGGCGTTCTTGCCAAGATCTGTGACCTCCGCAGTGACTTCTTCGCGGTGTCCTTCGTAATCTAGCACTAGCTCGGCTGAGTGCGTAATAGAACCAGCTGAATTCCTTGTTCCGTCCACGTTGTAAACGGGGATTGCATGACGTAACTTTGTCAAAGGAATGTGATGTGATTTCGCCCACTGGCGATCTATGAATATGGCATTCGCTCCTGAGTCAAGGAGTGCCGTAAGTGGAATGAATGTCCGACTTGTTTCAGGACGAATCTTGATTTCGAGAAGTATTTCGCGTTCCGGCGCGATTGAGCGCACGAAAGCATTGTCTGGGATTTGTGTGGGAGAGGGGGAAATAGAGGAATTAAGCACCCGTGTAACGCCCGGGCCGAGCCCATCAAGGGACTCCTCTGTCGGCAAAGTAATATTAGAAACTAATGTGTCATCCGTGTCAACATCGGCGGAGTTTTCTATTTCTAGTGGTCCGTAGCGGGATCCTCTCACACACCCAGATGCGTGTGAAAGGGGTTTCAGTTTTCCGACTTGTTGGTAAGGGTGATGTAATCCTGGAACCAAGCCTTTGCTTCTTCCAGACCCATACCTCGGGTAGCTCGTACCCAATCCATTTCTTTTCCTTTGCCCTTGTTTGGCTTAGGAGTTTCGGTGCTTTTATCCTCATCCCAGGAGGTATGCTCTTCCGTGAAGCGAACATTTCTTGGTGCTTTGTACTTTTTGCACATACGTTTGTGCTCTCCTCTAGACCAGCTGCATTCTGAGCATTTGGTCTTGGGTTCCTTGCAGTCTCTGACGAAGTGGTCCTTGCCACAGTTGAAGCATTTGGGCTTCCTGTCTCCGTTTGGTTTCTTAGTTTGGACGGCGTCAACGTCCATTGCGTTAGGGTCATGGCGTGTGATTCTGTCTGCCGTGCCTGCTTTGATGTATGAGAATAGCTCTTTCCTGTTACAGCGAGCGCGGATTGCTTCAACAAAGGTTTCGTAATTGTCGTATCTTCCCACATTCTCAAGTAGGAATTTGACTGATTCTTGATCCGCGTTGCGCTCCAGGATCTCGATGTGACGTTCATCATCCCATCCATCCATCGCTCTGTGGATCTCGAATTTGGTTATGAAACTAGCGAATTTCATGTCGTGCTGTTTCAAACCCATGATCATCTTGGGATGATATTCTTGTTCGTTTGATGAACGGAACCGATCCGTCATCATCTTCTCGAAGTCATTCCAAGTATGGGTTGTCCCATCTAAGATCTGTGCCATGGTGGCGCGTGCGAAGTCTCCGGCGTCCCCGCCTTTCATTCGGCTAAGGGTTGCCTTTATTCCGGCCATCCCGGCAAGTACTCTGATGTTTCCTGCTCGCCAGGAGCGTACTCTCATCCACCATTCTTCAAACTTTTTGCCTTTGGACCCGTCATAGTCTCCTGGGTCAGCTACGATTTTCGATAGCCTTGGTTCGGCTGGTGGTACTGCTCCTGCTGGAGCTGGGGGTATTGGCGTATTAAGAATCACCCTGATCTGATCTGTTGCTTGATCGAGATCATCTCGTAATGTCTGATTTCTGAGTCTTTCATCTCGTAATGAATCTGTTTGGAATTCTAAGAAGAGCCTGAGATGAGCTCCTAGAGCGGCTAAGTCCCGATTGTGATTCTGAGCGAGAGCGGAAAGGCTCGCTGCGAGTTCTGCTGGGAGTGCAGTTTGTGACATTGTTACTACTAATACTTGTAGTGAGGTTGGGGAAGCTTGGGGTGCTTGGCACGTAGGACTATTCTAGAGATCTTCTCAGGATTGTTTATGTTTCCTACTTCTGTGCGTATGATCTTTCTCCGGAAGGCGGCGGGGATCTTTATCTTTTTGATCGGCCTAGCCGGGACTACTCTCTCTGGTCCTGTGATGACGTCTCTCTGTCTCTTTGGGGTTCTGACCTCTTCGTCAAACTGTTCGAGTCTTCTTTTGACACTAGAGGTAGCGGATGCGGTTTTCGGCAACGAGGGTGCCTTCTCTGACAACCCACGTGGTACGACTAACGGGGATGGAGCGGGGAGTGGGATCGAGGGGGCGATAGGTGTCTGGTCGTTGGGGTCGAACTCTTCGCTGATGAGCGACTCTTGGCTGACCGACGCTGGTCTGTCGAAGTCTCCTAGTATCCCGTCGAATAGCAGCCCCTGGGCGTATGCTATCGATGCGTCGTGGTAGGTTGCGTAACCTCCGTCTGAGTTCTTTCCAAAGTAGAACTGCTCTGGCTCTAATGCCGTGAGCGCTTTCAGCGTCCTGCTGAATGGTGAGAGGAGTCTAGCGGGTTCTTCTTCACCCACTGGGATCCATGCGTCTGCAGCGGCCTCCAGCTCTGTCTCAACTATGGTCGGGATCGCGGTGACCCGTCCGTGCCTAGCTACTACTGAGGCTACGTAAGGATGGTCTAGGTTCTCGGCTTGCGAGTACCTCCCGGACCGGAAAGGGAGAAGAGTGGCGTGAAAAGATGGGAAGTACACTACGAGGTCACGTTAACGTAGGTACTTGAGCGAGAGATTGTCCACGCACTTGCGTCGCGATGAAGCGGTGGGAGACGATAGCGTAGAGGTGATAGAATGAAGCTTAGTTCAAGTGAAACGACCCAAAACTCGTATTGAGATCAGGTCTACACTATCGCCAAGTAGAGCGGTTTAGAAGAAGAGAATGGAGAACGACTGAGATAGGACGGTTGAGTCTTGGGGAAAGACCAAGTGAACTAAGCTGGGGTTACCAGCAGTTCCTTGGGGTTTATATACTATCCTAAGTGTTTGTACATGTTTGTACTAACTATAACTAAATAAGGAGTTACCCTGAACCCATGAGAATAGAAGCGAGATAAGGAGGCTGTGAGGCATAGCCGAGATAGCGGAGATTAAGTACATGAGGTGAAAGGCTGTGGCATAGCCATGCGCAGCACGGAGATTAACTGTCAAGGTAAGGCAGTGCGTGAGAAAGAATATAACCATAAGGGGCGACCATGCGAAGAGTGAAAGTGAATGAGCACGTGTCTGAAAGATAAGATGAGAGAGATTAGATAAGATCGAATGGAACGAAACGTTGAAGTCCGAAAAGTGTCTGTGAAGGTGAGAGAACCGTAATGAACCGTAACATAACCACTTGTCTCTGTCGGGGACGGTGCGGTTTCGGGCAGGCGTTAGCAAAGTGACCAGGCTGATCACAATTGAAACAATTGCCGCAAACTGGCAGTCTTGGCATTTGCTGTGCCGACAGATCCATCGGGGTTCCATGACCAGGCTGTGTGCCTGTGGGAGTGAAGCGGGGGGCCGCATACGGAGCGGGAGGACGCGGGAGTGGGCGAGATGCAATCAGGTATCGTGGTGGAAGATACGGATACGAAGAAGAAGGCCTAGGAGCAGGAGCGGGTGCCTGACGAACTGGTGCACCACGTTCTACAATGATACGCTCGAAGGTACGACCTATCTTCCGGTAGGTATCGATCGTGTCGTTGTAGCTTTGCTCATCAACAGTAGTGTTGATTTGCGCCTGATAATAGACTTTGTAGTCTATTGCCTTTTTCAGAAGCTCTTTGGCATGAGTATCTGCTATCTCCGACTCCGCCTTCAATAACTCGAACTCCTGGATGAAGATATCCACAGGTTTCCCAGCCTGCTTCAATGCTTCCAATTTCCTGAGACTCTCATGAGCAAGAACATCAATCTGGAAATAGTCCTTGAGCATTTTTGAAAATACGACCCAATCTGGCCATGCTCTCAGGCCCATCGGTGTGCGATCTGGTTCTGGCGCCAAGGGATCTTCTTCTGCAGGGGGAGGCGGTGGCAGAAGTTCAAGTCGGGACCAGGTCTCGATCATCATTTGGGCGTAACCAGCTGCTTTCCCTTCAAACCATGAGAGGACGGCGAGGCATCGAACCTTGTTATTTTTCCATGTATGGACAGACTGCCAAGCGTTAACTTGCGCCCACCATAAACGGAACTTGGTACGGTCGCCATCCCATTTCCCAGGGTCTGCAACCTTTTTGGACACGGAGTCCGAATTGTCTGAAATGAGCGCCTTCAGAGCGGCGGTGAGGGCAGCGATAGAATCAACGGGATCTGCCATCGGAGTTTCGGGGCGAGGAGTAGGTGGATGAGAACTTTCGGATGAGGATGGAAAGTGACGTGGGGGACTTCTGTAACCTTGATCTTGTTGTTCCTGATCGTAAATCTCTGCTGACATATATCCTTACTGAACCC
>JBBPTG010000354.1:0-21143 GCA_038093975.1 Chalciporus piperatus | reverse complement strand
GGTCCTGAATCCTCGACAGTCCTTTGTTTTCTCGACGAACATTCGATTATTGTATCGTGGATGAGGCGTCCCAGATAACGTTGCCGACATGTCTCGGTCCGTTACGCTTCGCAGACAAGTTTGTGCTCGTCGGGGATCACTTCCAGCTACCTCCACTCGTAAGTGTCGTTCTCCGATCCACGAATATTGAGATCTTAGACGTGTCTATAGGTGCGCAATCCGGCAGCGAGAAAGGGTGGACTGGAAACCTCCCTGTTCCGAAGGCTTTCGGAAGCCCATCCACATGCCGTCGTGGACCTCACCCAGCAGTATCGCATGAACGAGGACATCATGGTCTTGTCGAACAAGCTTATCTACGGAGATCGGCTTCGATGTGGTTCAGAAGCCGTTGCGAAACGGAGTCTCGTACTGCCTGATAGAACGTTTATCGATACCCTTCGGGTTGCAGGTGGGTGTTTGTGCGCCGAGGGTAGATGTTGGCTTTCTCGACTGTTGGATGAGAAGTGAGTGCCATCTCGGAGTTTGGTTTTTGTTACTGAGCTCGAGCTTACATGATGCAACAGTTGCAAGGCAGTCTTCGTTGACACGGACCGTATTCCTGCATTCGACTCCCGAGTCGGTGACTTGGTCCAAAACGAAGTCGAAGGCAAACTCGTTTACCAAATCACCGAAGCGCTTCTTGGTAGCGGCATCCAGGAACGGCAGATCGGGATCATGTCTTTATATCGTCAGCAGATCAAGCTTTTATCCCATCTCCTTCAGGGAAAGAAGGACATCGAGATTTTGACAGCCGACAAGAGTCAGGGGAGGGACAAGGACTGTGTCATCATATCGATGGTGAAATCAAACGATCTCGGCCAGGTGCGTCTTATTCTATCACCATGCAGACCTTGGCACACAACTGAAACCTTCTTTCTCAGGTCGGAGATCTACTGAAAGATTGGCGACGAGTCAACGTGTCGTTTACACGTGCGCAATCGAAGTTGATCATCATTGGTTCGCGGAAAACGCTCGGTACAACACCGTTGTTGGCAGGGTTTCTGGAACTCATGGATGCGCGGAAGTGGATGTTGGAGTTGCCTGAAGGCGCGGAGTGTTTGCATCCCACGCTTGAGCACCCGAAGATCGAAATTGTCGGTAGGCGTGGTGGGAAGAGACCAGGAGAGCAGCTGAGTCCGGACCGGGATGCTGGTGGGTACACTATCGCGATGGGGACACCGCCGAAGAAGGCAAGAACACCTATCCGGGATGGAGTGTTGAAAGGGCGACCGATATTGCAGGACGTTGTTAATGGGGAGTTGTGATAAGTTGTTATCTACTAACATACATCCCTGCAGTGTGATTATGTTCACTTGTTAGTTCGGCGGGGTATAATACTATGAATGTTGGATAGTCTTGATTCGCATGTAACTCCGGTCCGCTCAGGGAAGGTACTGTGCTTCCGCCGGGTCGAACTTTCGGTGACAAGCTCGCGAGGGATGGCTCTTGCCACGAACATGATTCGTTTCAACAGGGTGCCCCTCGGTACATATATCATTTGGATAATCGGTCGGGTAGAGGTTGGGTCGCACCTGAGCTGCGCTCACTAAGCTCGCGAACGTGGCGGCAGGCAGCCAATCTACATACCCAGCGTCCCGGACAAGCTCTTCGACACCCCCCAGATCCACGGGCCCATTGAGTGGTTTACCTGCACGACTGGTGCTGAGACTAATTCCATGGGAGCACAGAATGTCTCCATACTTGAAGTTGCTACCTTGTGAACAAAATGAATAGAATACATTGCACAGATTAAATTTGGCACAGAGCACTGGTGGTACAGATAACGAATACATAGTCCCAGTCTGAGGTACAACCAACTGATGATCGATGATCCTTTATGATGCCAATGAAGTAAGTATGTCACGAAGAAAACATATCACGAAGAGAGGGAGATTGCGGACAAGCGCTCAAATATTCCTGAAGATCAGAGGCCAACATCCTCGCTGTTGGCCGCTCCTCGTCCGAGGACCAGCAACGTTGAATGAAATCCCAGTGACGATCATCCATCGCCCGCGATTCCGGACGCTTGGGTTTCTGTCCCCTGGACATTCGCACAGCGATCACACCCTCCTCCCGAACCTCCGACCATGGTTGTTTGCCTGACAGAACCTGAGAGAAGATAAGCGTGTACAAACTATGTACATTTCGCTTCGACGAACCTGTAGAGTGAGGCATCCGAAAGAGTAGATGTCGCTCTTGGGGGTCCTCTCGGGTGCCTCATCTTCTTCAGCAAGAATCAGTTCAGGTGCACCCCATCGTATTGCACCTGGTCGTGCAGTGGACCTCTGGAGGTACACCAACGCTTCAGGTATGTTCCCCACCACCGTAGAATATCCAAAATCAGCTAAGCGAGCGATGAAAGTGCCATCCACGAGCACGTTGTTCTACATCACAGTCAGCAAATCTGGATTTCGGCGCATCGCTTTGACTTACGCCATTGAGGTCCCCGTGAATTATTGGACTCCTAGGGAAGGAGTGCACTATCAAGTGTGTGGTCAGCAAAATACCCCGACAATTGGTGATGCCGACGTACGGTAATCGAGCCCATTGGCAATGTCCAACAACTGTCATGAATGGATGGATGAGTAGACCGATAAGGGGACACATGGGCGACGTACAAACTGGAGTTGGTGGGCGACATGGAGTTGTTCCCCGTGATTTTCGAGGAACCTGTGAAGACTCCCATTCGGCATCCACGCAGAGACCAGTGCCAGTGAACCTTGCATCCCAATCCCGGTCGCAGTACCCAGGAATGGAACAATGTTGGGATGATCCAGCCTCCTCCATATCCCGAGTTCTCGACGAACCATCTAAATATTACATTTATAGTAAGCATATATCTGCCCTTCGAGATGAAATGGTTGTGTCTAATTACCCTGACGGCATGGTTAGCGTTACTCCCTTCTTCCAACGTGAAGTGGAAACGGAATGATTTTACAGCCACCTGGAAGAAGGTATGTGAGTAGGAGGCGCAGACATTCATACCCAGAAATGCTGTGACCTCAATATTGGCACCTGTACCCCGCATGTAGCGGCATCTATACACATCGCCGAAGCTCCCACCCTCCAAGTATCGGTCGTCGAGTCTAGCTATATATGGTGTGAGATCGAGTGGTGCTGAGGTATGTGGTATTGAAGGCGGTTCTGCCGGCAGTTGAACGATCTAATGTGTGGTAGATGGGACGGTGGTCACTTCGTGTCAATGGATCGCTTCCATGCCACGGAGACCAATGAACTAACCTGGCCCGTCCGGGACGACGCAACATTCAGTGTAACCCTAGATTCGATGCCCTCGTTCAAGTTCGTCGTCGGTTCACGTGGTCTATCCTGCGGATCGTCCCTGGTCGTTCGCGAGAATTGCAGACGATTTATGACCTTCACAAAATAGTTCAGGGGGTTACGGAAGATCTGCGGTCGGTTATTGCGCGGCTAAGCAGACGTTTCCCCGTGTCGGTAAGCAAGGAGTGAACTGAGACGGGATGTACGAACCTGTGGACGATGTGTAGGAGTGATGATCTCGGTTGATACGGATGGTACACGAGGAGTAGGTTCGCTCGACTGTGGATGCGGGTTAGCGGATGCTGAAGGACAGCTAGTCGATGACATACCTGGTTCTCGTCGCTCCGCTGTGGAGCGCGCCAGAACGAGATCTTTCCATATTCTCCTGCAGCTGCCACGACGTCGTTCGATGGAGAGATGCAGACTGCCAACCATCAGGAAAACCCCAAATCCGCATTAGCTCGCAAATGCGAGATAATGTCCACATTCAGACACATTTCTATTACATAGTTTTAGTCCCATCCCACATGTACATTTTCACGGAAATGTATGCATTGGCACACTAATGTCCTTGACAGTAGATATTGGTAGATATTGAATCGTACATACACCAGATTACCCCGGCGTCTCGAGACCCTCCTACATTGATGTTGCCATACCTTCGAGATCCACCTGAGCAAGCATCAGCTGAGTGTCGGTCTCTGTACCATCAACACTATTTTCTTTCAGCCTCGAGCACACCAATGAACGAAGCAATTGAATACGTACATGACATCGCGGTACATGCGGGACATGAGCGCGTGGTATCTCTTGTGCCCCTCGTCGCCGCCGGTCGTGAAGATGAAGCGTAAAAGTTGTTTGTATTTCGAGTAAACTTGATAATGAGCATCTTGGATGAACGAGGCCTTCTCCGAATCGCGCGGTCCAGTTCCGTTGCGCCAGTCGCTCAGCACAGAGTAAACCTGTCACAACATTAGTACTACTATCGAAGCTAGACAATAAAATTGATGGGGCTCACCGCCGTGGCCGCGAAAGCCACCAGGCCACTTGGCAGCTCCAACTCATCCTCATGCCCGTCGAGCACCGAGACAAAGTGGTCGGTGTACTTGAACCCCAAGGAGTTCGGTCCATTGAACACGGTCGCACGCAGGACCTCTAGGATTACGGAGTTACAGAACGGCTCGAAACGAAGCGCGTCTCCCTAGGAATCCTCATCAGTGCGGGCACTGTATACCATGATGAATTGATGAAATACTTACCTTCGGGCCCAGTGCGTAAATGAAATTGTCCAGCTTCAATAACCTTTCGACCAGGGGGCCACAACCTTTCTTGAGCCCGTACCCACTGATGACAATTGGCTGTGCTACTCTCTTGAAATTTTGGCGCCACGTAGCAAGCCGACCTTCCGCCTGTAATACGAGTCAGCGTTAGTATACTCGCACAATAACATGCGGCGTCACGTACCAGGTTTGCCAGACGCAAAACATATTTCATATCCGCGGCCATCCTGTTCGCGATGTCCAATAGTCCCATCTCCTTGGCCGTATCCCTGAAAGCGTGGATGGCCAGCCACCGCTTGTCCTTGGCCAAGGGGAATCCCTTCTCGAACGCGATCTCTTTGAGGAACCAGTCGATGGAATTTTGGATAAGCTCTTGAATATGCGGGGCCTGCGCCTTGATTGACAGCGCAGAGTGCTCAGAGTCGGGCAGCACGAGCTCAGTTGTGAGCGATGGATGATAGATGGCATAGCGGTCAGCGCGCGCGCCGATGTGCGGCTTCGTGTCACCTGCCTCACCTGCGTCGGCCATGACCGTCGCCACGCCGTCCTGACCGGTTTCTTCTTCTTCGTCACTTTGTCCTTTTTCGTGCTTTTCTCCGATGACCTCGGCACGCTATAGTAGATGTTATTTCCGAGTTAGTGTACGCACTCTTTTCAATGTTGAATACGCCACCCACTTACTTCCAATGCAAGGCGTGCCTCCCTCTTACGAGCGCCGGGCCCAACGACCTGTTGAAATTGATCGTCAGTCCCATTCCGAGTCGCTGCAGCCTGCCAGTGGATGCCATGAGACTACTAACTGTCACTTTGGCAGGAATGGCAGCAGTCAACTCAGTGCTCTTGTCTGTAGTTGATGCCCCGCGAGACGGAACAGCGGCCACAGCCATCTGCGGGATCTATGTGGTGAAGGTAGGGTTAACATTGCCTCATTGTCAGCACCATATACCTGTCAGCTGTGGTAACACGGTCACCTACTTCCTGGGCAAGTGTTTTCTTCAACTTTGCAGCATCGTGGCTAATCGTGTTGAGTAGATCATCGTCGCTTTCCTGGCCATCGGCGCTATCGTCGTCCCCTTGAGCCCATGAAGCGGCTGAGCCGTCGGATTCATTGTGGTTACTGTTACGAACGCTCCATTCCTTATCCTAATCATCCCTACATTCCATTACGCTTACTAGGTTTCTCTTCGTCTCGTGGACTTAGTCGTTTCACTTTCTCTTTTGTTATCTTATCTTATCGCATCACGTGACTTACTTACATAAGCTAGGTCTAGACCTTCGCTTACTAACTGATGACTCACCGCTCACTCGTCAGCATCAGTCAGCATTACTCATCATATGACTCACGCTTACTCATTCCGCAGTAGAGCTAGTTACGCCATTGGCTAGTAGTCAGTATGAGTCATACCCAGTCACCTACGATAAGGTTTAGCCACAACATGTACAAACATTGACAATAGTATATAAACCCGGGTCGACAAGCACTGGACTCCCCAGTCTTGTTCTCCTGGAGTTTCCTCATCGAACCTCAGCCAAGTACATCGGCTCGCTATTGTCTAGTGTGAGTCTTAGCTCTTAGTTGAGTTGAGTCGTTTCATTAGAACAAGACTAATATTTTCTTTTGTCTTAGCGTCTCGTCGCTACCACACGTGTTCTTGTACGCCACTTCAACCGTTGATCACTAGTGGGTACCGCGCTGCTTGTTCGCGCCTTGTCATCGCTGACCTTGTTTCTGAATAAGTGTCGAGCAACCCCGCCGCATCTCAGCGCGCCGCGTCCCCTGTACCTTCCATCCAGTGGAACGGTATACTTGATCTCCCCGCCGTCGAGAACAACCTCGACTTCACTAGCGTCATCAGAAACCTCGAACGAGCTGTAGAGGTCTATCCCGGCTTCACCAGCATCATCGATGACCTTGAGCGAGAGAACGCTCGTGTCCAGGAAGACTACGCTCATACTCAGGCGTTACACGCTGAGAGAGAAAGGGAGCTCATTGAGAAGTACTCAACGCCGATAGTCCCAGAGCCTGACTATTCGGATCTTTACGTTGATTGGGTAGAACCTCCGGTAATTCCCTCCTACCCATACCATTTACCTTCTGAGGTTTATATTCACCCTCTCGGTACCCTTCCGAGTCGGTTACCTCATCATCCCGCCAATCTTCAGATCGGCACTCGTCGACTTCCGTCGCTCCCTCCCATCGAGGCTATTCGGGCACCGTTGCCGCCCAACCCCCAACAGATACTAGCCGACGCCTTCGGCGTTGAAGAGTTATACTACCGTGCCTCCTCCATCCCCAGAGCCCCAACCCCGCTCGCTGAGCCCGTCGATTGGACAGGCATTGACGAGGATCTTTCTGCTCTTCAACACCAATTCCCCATTGGAATCTCTGGCCGTACGGAAAGTTTCCGCCGCGCTCTCTATCACACGCTTATATCCCCGGCAGGTGAGAACGCGATTCGAGAGAACGTTAACGATCGGATACGTGAACGCCGACGAAGCAACAGGTTACTTAGAGGTATCCCAGAGGACGCCGATATACGTATTAAGGAGAGAGTACCAACCCCGCGTCCTACTCGCCGCACTCGTAGCTCTAAGCCTCTTGTTCCACTTAGGAGAATTCGTGCAGCGCAGCTTACTGGTCTCCCTCCTACTTTCGTACCTTACCTTCGGCCACGTACTTCTCTCAGACGACCTTCGCGTTACCTTTGACTTCGCCTATATTCTTGTAACACACAGAAACCGTGTTGTAACCCCGCCTACTCCTCCCCTTTCCCCTGTTATATCACAAGCAGAGTTAGAAGAAGACAGAGAATCGGTACCAGGATTAGTAGAATCAGATAGCGAAGAAGAAGGAGGACTAAGAGAAACGAACGTACCAGGAGTGCAACTTTACTATCCCGCGCCTCATTCCATCAGAAGAAGCATTCCACCGCCACCTTATCAGAGAGACACCCCTGCTTCGTTATCAGGAGAAACCCTTGAAGGATCTCAGGAGATCTGAAATAAATCTAGTTTTATCCCTTCCATTCTAGTGCATCAAGAATGTCGGTTCTCGCCCGCCTTGACAGGCATTCTCGGACATCGTGACGCGTCCATACGGGATCTTGGAACGCAATTGAGACTAGCGTTAGAAACCATGACGGATCAGCTTACTAACGCTCAAAGGTTAAATCAAAATCTAAACAATAATATCTTGCAGCTTGAAGCGCAAGTACAAGCCATCCAAGTGCCTGGCGCAATACTAGCTCCTACGGTCGGACCTAGCGGACCTAAGTTATCCAAGATCGTCAAAGACCCAGGAGACTATGACGGAGCTAGAGGAAAGAAGTTCGAAGAATGGTGGACAAGAGTCCGCGCATGGCTAGATGAAAACGACACCGTGTTAGTCGGAATGACGGCGATCAGAGCTATCCTTAGTCGAATGACAGGAGGAGACGCCGCTACTTTCTCACGAGCCATGACACATGACATCTTGGAAAACGGAACCACATATACTTCCGCCGAGTTCCATAAACGTATCACCGATCAATTCCGTTCGGGTAACGAAGTGGAATATCACCGCAATCAGATCAAGAATCTGAAACAAGGCAAGATGTCTATGGAGAAATTCCTTACCACATTCCAGACTCATCGCCTTATGGACGATTGGAACGATGCGCGACACATCGAACTTCTAGAACTAAACGCAGATCCAGAGATCACACATCGGATCTTAATGGAAAAAGGACGACTCGACAAATATGACACATATGTCGAAGAACTACGCCTCCTTGCAGGAAGGAAACAGCTTATCTCCATGATCAAGACAGGAACCGCAGGTGATACCCCGCGATATAAATATACCAACACGGGCACACAACCGGGTCGTGGTGCCCCAATGGATATAGGTTCTGCCGAGATTGAAGAAGGCGAGATAGAAGAAGAAGAAGCACCATCTGCCGTGAAGGCGGCCACAAGCAATTTCAAAGAAAAGAAACAAGGAAATTGTTGGAACTGTGGGAAACCGGGACATCCGAAACAGCAATGTCCGGTACCTAGTACCAAATGCAAGGGCTGTGGTTGGTCAAGAGGCGAACACAAACGTGCCTGTAAACTTCAGAAGAGACAGGTAAGAGAACTGTCTACTGAATCTAACCCTCTTGAAGGCCGTTCATTCGACGAAATGAAGGCTTACTTCTACGATATGAAAGATATCGAAATGAAGGGAAAAGGCAAAGCGGCCTGAATGATCTGGGCAAACGGACCGCAACTAACTCGTTAGGAAAATCTGTAAACTATCCACACAGTCAAACGGGGTCTCATGTTGATCATGAGCTTGGCCTGGACTCTAGTCAGGTGCTTAATTCCGTTTCCATAATCCGATATCTTTCCGAAAACCCAGGACCACGTTTCATTCGCACGACAGATCGAGAATTGAAGCTATCTACTTCCATCGCTTCGCAACGCCTCCCTTCTGCTTTCACACGAGCAGAGGCACTTCTTGATTCAGGAGCTAACGCTATCTTCGTTGATCGGAGATGGATTGACAAAATCAAACTACCCCTCGTGCAACTCAGACATCCACTTACGGTATACAACGTGGACGGAACACATAACTCCGCTGGACAGATAACACACTGTGCGGAAATCATTATTCATTTCAACGGACATCGTGAGAAGGCCATTGCAGAAGTCACTGATCTCGGAAAGAATCAGGTGATATTAGGATACGCATGGCTGAAGCAACACAATCCGGAGATAGATTGGAACAAAGGAACGGTCCACATGACACGTTGTCCTTGGTCTTGTTCCGTCTTACGAGATAAACCACCGTTCGCACGTCAACTTGATGATGAAGAACGAAATTCCCTTCGGCACATCAACGCCGCAAAGAAGGATGCACCTGAACCGAAAATGGAAAAGATCCCGGAAGAACTTGTGCCAAAAGAATACCACAAGTATATTCACCTGTTCAAGAAGAAGGAATCTGAACGCATGCCAACCCGTAAGCCGTGGGATCATGCAATTGACTTGAAAGACACTTACAAGCCGAAAAAGGGTCGTCTCATCCCACTCTCTGTCACGGAACAAGAAGAAGTCAGCGCATTCATTGATGATCAGCTCAAGAAAGGATACATTCGTCCTTCCAAATCTGAGCAGACTTCTCCCGTGTTCTTCGTTCCTAAGAAAGATGGCAAGAAACGCATGGTTCAAGATTACCGTTATCTGAATGAACACACGGTGAAAAACAATTATCCGCTACCCCTCATTTCCCAATTGGTTGATAAACTGAAAGGCGCAAAACTGTTTACCAAAATGGACTTGCGTTGGGGATACAACAACATCCGCATCAAAGAAGGCGATGAATCTAAAGCCGCATTCGTATGCTTCCGTGGCGCCTTCGAACCCTTGGTAATGTACTTCGGATTATGCAATTCTCCTGCAACATTCCAAACTATGATGAACGACATCTTCTCGGATGTGGAAGACGCCGTTGTTGTCTACATTGATGACATCATGATCTTTACCAAATCCGACGACCCTGCTGTCCATGCCAAAATAGTCAGAGAAGTTCTTCGTCGCCTAGAAGAGAATGACCTCTTTGTCAAACCAGAGAAATGTGTCTTCCACACCAAAGAAGTAGAATTCTTGGGAATGACAATTACTCCCGAGGGAATCAGGATGGACGACGATAAGGTCAAGGCAATCACCGAATGGCCAACTCCGACAAATGTTAGAGGTGTCAGAAGCTTTCTTGGGTTAGCAAACTTCTATCGCCGTTTCATTCAAGACTACGCTCAAGTGGCTAGACCCTTGAATGACCTTACCAAGAAGGATGTGAAATTCGCGTGGGAAGATGCGCAGAGGAACGCCTTCAACACATTGAAACAGAAGTTCATCACTGCTCCCATACTCCGAGTCGCTTTCCCAGACAATGACAAACGCTTCCGTCTAGAATCGGATGCATCTAATTACGCCACGGGTGCTGTTCTATCTATAGAACAAGGAGACAAATGGCATCCCATCGCATTCTCTTCCCACTCTATGTTACGCTTGTACCGGGTAGGTCAAAGCGTAGACGTAAAAGCCTAGTCAAGGACAAGGGTGAAACGACTCAACTCAACTAAGAGCTAAGACTCACAATAGACAATAGCGAGCCGATGAACTTGGCTGAGGTTCGATGAGGAAACTCCAGGAGAACAAGACTGGGGAGTCCAGTGCTTGTTGACCCGGGTTTATATACTATTGTCAATGTTTGTACATGTTGTGGCTAAACCTTATCGTAGGTGACTGGGTATGACTCATACTGACTACTAGCCAATGGCGTAACTAGCTCTACTGCGGAATGAGTAAGCGTGAGTCATATGATGAGTAATGCTGACTGATGCTGACGAGTAAGCGATGAGTCATCAGTTAGTAAGCGAAGGTCTAGACCTAGCTTATGTAAGTAAGTCACGTGATGCGATAAGATAAGATAACAAAAGAGAAAGTGAAACGATTAAGTCCACGAAACGAAGAGAAACCTAGTAAGCGTAATGGAATGTAGGGATGATTAGGATAAGGAATGGAGCGTTCGTAACACTACCCCCTCTCTATGGATCGTATTCCTAGATGATCAGACTTCGACGAGTGGACCTTGATTCATCCACGGTACTCCATTTGCTGGCGGAGCAGTAGCAACCTGAAGGTTGTTGTTTGTCCAAGTTACTGGTGGTTCGAATGGGTTACCATCGTTTTCATCGACAGGGATAGGGTGGGGAGCACCTACGAGTGCAGGGTCGGGAATAGGAGGTTGAGCGAGATCAGGCCAATTTGTGGGCCATTCTTGCTGATCAGGATTCTCCTGTTGTACCTCTATCACGTTGTCCCACTTGCTCAGATCCGGGTGCCATACGACGAGCTTCATCCACCTTGTCGTCCAGTCCCAGTTAACCTCGATAGACGTGGATCGTCTGGTCACGATCATCCGAGCGAACATGAGATATTGAATGGCGATGGTGACGACGACAATGGCGAAGAAAGCGAGGAAGGAGGGGATGAGCATGCGGAGGATCCAGCCGTTGCAGATGACGAAGAGTATAAAGAGGAGGGAGAGGACGAAGTTGCCTCGATCCCTAGTGAAGTTCCGAATGAAGATGTCGCGGAGGACACTCTCCCAAGCGTAGACATCGTTGAGATCCATTGGTGGTGATGGTGGTTTGTGGAAGAGAGACCGTGAGAGTGAAGACCGTCAAACATCAGTCTCTTATACCTTTTCGGTATCCGGCACGGTATTCAACCAATTGATTTGTCCATCATCCACCTGACTCGTTAAGTTGTCATACGGCTGGAACAGTGACTCGAATAGACTCCGTGACATGCGAAGGAATCGTGGAGCGGACGGATGTATCTTGTTGAATTCCCGTATTGCATCCTGTGCATTCTTGAGATTCGATCGTGGTTCCCATGTCCGATCAGATTCCGCATAGCCTTTCCAGTGCACAAGGTATTTCAGGGTTTTTCCCTGTAAACGAGAATCAACGATATAATCCACCTCATATTCATCATCTCTGTCTTCTGTCACAATCACAGGCCCAGGCTTGTCAACGGTTTGCTTCCGTAACCTGTCCTTATATGGTTTGACACGTGAAATATTAACGACGGGGTGAATTTTCATGGTACGCGGAAGCTTCAGACGTAGTGCGTTCCGTCCAATCAAGGTTGTGATTTCGTAAGGGCCCAACCATCGTGGGGAAAGTTTCTTAGATCTCTGCGCCAGGCGGAGATTAGCTGTAGACAACCAGACTTTCTGACCAATTTCGTAAGATGGTGATTCAGAACGGTGTTTGTCGGCCTGCGCTTTCATATGCTTCTGAGCTTCTATTATGTTATCCTTGGTTTCTTTCAACGTGTTGGCAAGCGTGTCAACAAAGTCCGTTGCAGCAGGCGCTTTAGACGTGTAATTCTCTATTCCCATCCTTGGAGAATATGTGTGTGTGACGTTGAAAGGTGCCTTAGATGTAGAAGCTTGCTTTTTCGAGTTGTATGAGAATTGCGCAATTGGTAACCAATCAGTCCATTCTTCTTGTTTTTCTGACGTGAATAGGCGGAGATACTGTTGTAGATCTCGATTCATACGTTCAGTTTGTCCATCAGTCTGTGGATGAAAGGCGGTGGAGAGTTTGGGCGTAATGCCAAGACGTTTGCATATGTCTTTCATCACTTGAGATGCGAATTGCGGACCTCGGTCCGATATGATGGTTTTAGGAAGTCCATGATGTTTCCATACATGGGTTAGGTAAAGACGGGCGGTGTCGAGAGCGGTGACCGTCTTGTTGCAGGGAATGAATTCGACTTCTTTGGAGAATCTGTCAACAACGACAAGAATAGAATCGAATCCATTCGAGAGTGGCAGATCGGTAGTGAAATCTGCAGAGATATGTTCCCAGGGAAGATCTGGAACTTCAAGGGGGCAGAGCTTTCCGGAAGGAGCGTAGTTTATCCCTTTGAAACGTGCACATCTGTCACAGCGTGAGACATAGTCTTTTACGAGCGTAGCCATTCCTGGCCAAGCGTAGCTGCGCTGTAGCAGTTCGATTGTCTTTTCATATCCGGGATGTCCAGCAACGGGCGTGTCGTGATGAAGTCGAATAATCTCCATGCGGAGTTCTTCTTCTTCAGGAACGTACTGAAACGACTCAACTCAACTAAGAGCTAAGACTCACACTAGACAATGGCGAGCCGATGAACTTGGCTGAGGTTCGATGAGGAAACTCCAGGAGAACAAGACTGGGGAGTCCAGTGCTTGTTGACCCGGGTTTATATACTATTGTCAATGTTTGTACATGTTGTGGTTAAACCTTATCGTAAGTGACTGGGTATGACTCATACTGACTACTAGCCAATGGCGTAACTAACTCTACTGCGGAATGAGTAAGCGTGAGTCATATGATGAGTAATGCTGACTGATGCTGACGAGTGAGCGGTGAGTCATCAGTAGTAAGCGAAGGTCTAGACCTAGCTTATGTAAGTAAGTCACGTGACACGATAAGATAAGATAACAAAAGAGAAAGTGAAACGACTAAGTCCAAGAAACGAAGAGAAACCTAGTAAGCGTAATGGAATGTAGGGATGATTAGGATAAGGAATGGAGCGTTCGTAACACGTACAGCCTTCCTTTCTTGTCAATCAGGATTCCATCAGATTCTTCACAAATGCCGTGTTCTTTACAGAGTCTCATGACTTCTGTCTCGCGTATTTTGAAGGTTGCTTTTCTGATTTTGTTCTTGATTAGATCGGAATCGGTTGAGAGTTGAACAGTTGACGTGGCAGCTATTCTGTCCGGAGGTATTACAAGGACAGCTTTGTTATCTGCTTCGATACCGATTGCGTGATCTTCTCTTCTTGATAAGGCATCGGCTTTTCCCATTTGGGAACCTGCCTTGTGTAACCATTTGAAATTGAATCGGCTAAGATATTGAGACCAACGTGCTTGGCGACGATTTAGATCTTGCCGAGTCATGAAGAACTGAAGGTTCGCGTGATCATTCCAGATTTCAAACTCGTGCTTGGAACCTTCCAGATAATGCCTCCATTGTTCTAGACTTCTGATAACGCTTAGCATCTCTTTATCCACGATGGGATAGTTGCGTTCTTCCGGTGACATGGAGTGGGAAGAGAACGCGACGGGATGCCATTTGTCTCCTTGTTCTATAGATAGAACAGCACCCGTGGCATAATTAGATGCATCCGATTCTAGACGGAAGCGTTTGTTATTGTCTGGGAAAGCGAGTATGGGAGCAGTGATGAACTTCTGTTTCAATGTGTTGAAGGTGTTCCTCTGCGCTTCTTCCCATACGAATTTCACATCCTTCTTGGTAAGGTCATTCAAGGGTCTAGCCACTTGAGCGTAATCCTGAATGAAGCGACGATAGAAATTTGCTAATCCGAGAAAGCTTCTGACACCTCTGACATTTGTCGGAGTTGGCCATTCGGTAATCGCCTTGACCTTATCGTCGTCCATCCTGATTCCCTCGGGAGTAATTGTCATTCCCAAGAATTCTACTTCTTTGGTATGGAAGACACATTTCTCTGGTTTGACGAAAAGGTCATTTTCTTCTAGGCGACGAAGAACTTCTCTGACTATTTTGGCATGGACAGCAGGGTCGTCGGATTTGGTAAAGATCATGATGTCATCAATGTAGACAACAACGGCGTCTTCCACATCCGAGAAGATGTCGTTCATCATAGTTTGGAATGTTGCAGGAGAATTGCATAATCCGAAGTACATTACCAAGGGTTCGAAGGCGCCACGGAAGCATACGAATGCGGCTTTAGATTCATCGCCTTCTTTGATGCGGATGTTGTTGTATCCCCAACGCAAGTCCATTTTGGTAAACAGTTTTGCGCCTTTCAGTTTATCAACCAATTGGGAAATGAGGGGTAGCGGATAATTGTTTTTCACCGTGTGTTCATTCAGATAACGGTAATCTTGAACCATGCGTTTCTTGCCATCTTTCTTAGGAACGAAGAACACGGGAGAAGTCTGCTCAGATTTGGAAGGACGAATGTATCCTTTCTTGAGCTGATCATCAATGAATGCGCTGACTTCTTCTTGTTCCGTGACAGAGAGTGGGATGAGACGACCCTTTTTCGGCTTGTAAGTGTCTTTCAAGTCAATTGCATGATCCCACGGCTTACGGGTTGGCATGCGTTCAGATTCCTTCTTCTTGAACAGGTGAATATACTTGTGGTATTCTTTTGGCACAAGTTCTTCCGGGATCTTTTCCGTTTTCGGTTCAGGTGCATCCTTCTTTGCGGCGTTGATGTGCCGAAGGGAATTTCGTTCTTCATCATCAAGTTGACGTGCGAACGGTGGTTTATCTCGTAAGACGGAACAAGACCAAGGACAACGTGTCATGTGGACCGTTCCTTTGTTCCAATCTATCTCCGGATTGTGTTGCTTCAGCCATGCGTATCCTAATATCACCTGATTCTTTCCGAGATCAGTGACTTCTGCAATGGCCTTCTCACGATGTCCGTTGAAATGAATAATGATTTCCGCACAGTGTGTTATCTGTCCAGCGGAGTTATGTGTTCCGTCCACGTTGTATACCGTAAGTGGATGTCTGAGTTGCACGAGGGGTAGTTTGATTTTGTCAATCCATCTCCGATCAACGAAGATAGCGTTAGCTCCTGAATCAAGAAGTGCCTCTGCTCGTGTGAAAGCAGAAGGGAGGCGTTGCGAAGCGATGGAAGTAGATAGCTTCAATTCTCGATCTGTCGTGCGAATGAAACGTGGTCCTGGGTTTTCGGAAAGATATCGGATTATGGAAACGGAATTAAGCACCTGACTAGAGTCCAGGCCAAGCTCATGATCAACATGAGACCCCGTTTGACTGTGTGGATAGTTTACAGATTTTCCTAACGAGTTAGTTGCGGTCCGTTTGCCCAGATCATTCAGGCCGCTTTGCCTTTTCCCTTCATTTCGATATCTTTCATATCGTAGAAGTAAGCCTTCATTTCGTCGAATGAACGGCCTTCAAGAGGGTTAGATTCAGTAGACAGTTCTCTTACCTGTCTCTTCTGAAGTTTACAGGCACGTTTGTGTTCGCCTCTTGACCAACCACAGCCCTTGCATTTGGTACTAGGTACCGGACATTGCTGTTTCGGATGTCCCGGTTTCCCACAGTTCCAACAATTTCCTTGTTTCTTTTCTTTGAAATTGCTTGTGGCCGCCTTCACGGCAGATGGTGCTTCTTCTTCTTCTATCTCGCCTTCTTCAATCTCGGCAGAACCTATATCCATTGGGGCACCACGACCCGGTTGTGTGCCCGTGTTGGTATATTTATATCGCGGGGTATCACCTGCGGTTCCTGTCTTGATCATGGAGATAAGCTGTTTCCTTCCTGCAAGGAGGCGTAGTTCTTCGACATATGTGTCATATTTGTCGAGTCGTCCTTTTTCCATTAAGATCCGATGTGTGATCTCTGGATCTGCGTTTAGTTCTAGAAGTTCGATGTGTCGCGCATCGTTCCAATCGTCCATAAGGCGATGAGTCTGGAATGTGGTAAGGAATTTCTCCATAGACATCTTGCCTTGTTTCAGATTCTTGATCTGATTGCGGTGGTATTCCACTTCGTTACCCGAGCGGAATTGATCGGTGATTCGTTTATGAAACTCGGCGGAAGTATACGTGGTTCCATTTTCCAAGATGTCATGTGTCATGGCTCGTGAGAAAGTAGCGGCGTCTCCTCCTGTCATTCGACTAAGGATAGCTCTGATCGCCGTCATTCCGGTTAACACGGTGTTGTTTTCATCTAGCCATGCGCGGACTCTTGTCCACCATTCTTCGAACTTCTTTCCTCTAGATCCGTCATAATCTCCTGGATCTTTGACGATTTTGGATAACTTAGGTCCGCTAGGCCCGACCGTAGGGGCTAGTATTGCACCAGGCACTATGGCTTGTACTTGCGCTTCGAGCTGCAAGATATTATTGTTTAGGTTTTGGTTTACCCTTTGAGCGTTGGTAATCTGATCCGTCATGTCTTCTAACGCGAGTCTCAACTGCGTTCCAAGATCCCGTATGGACGCGTCACGATGTCCGAGAATGCCTGTTAAGGCAGCTGCTAAGTCTGGGGCGAGAACCGACATTTTTGATGCACTAGAATGGAAAGGGAAAAACTAGATTTTTATTTCAGATCTCCTGAGATCCTTCAAGGGTTTCTCCTGATAACGAAGCAGGGGCGTCTCTTTGATAAGGTGGCGGTGGAATGCTTCTTCTGATGGAATGAGGCGCGGGATAGTACAGTTGCACTCCTGGTGCGTTTGTCTCTCTTAGTCCTCCTTCGTCTTCACTGTCAGACTCTACTAATCCTGGTACCGATTCTCTATCTTCTTCTAATTCTGCTTGTGATACAACAGGAGAAAGGGGAGGAGTAGGTGGTGCTATCGGACGATTTCTGTGCGATACTAGAATATAGGCGAAGTCAAAGGTAACGCGAAGGTCGTCTGAGAGAATTACGTGGCCGAAGATGAGGTATAAAAGTAGCAGGAAGGCCTGTAAGCTGTGCTGGGCGGATCTTCCTAAGAGGGACGAGAGGCTTATGGCAGCGAGTGCGCCGAGTAGGACGCGGGGTTGATACTCTCTTCTTAATACGAGTACCGGCGTCCTCAGGGATACCTCTAAGTAACCTGTCGCTTCGTCGGCGTTGACGTACCCGATCGTCAATGTTCTCTCGAATCGCCTTCTCACCTGCCGGGGATATAAGCGTGTGATAGAGAGCGCGGCGGAAACTTTCCGTACGACCAGAGACTCCAATGGGAAATTTGTGTTGAAGAGCAGAAATATCCTCGTCGATGCCTGTCCAATCGACGGGCTCAGCGAGCGGGGTTGGGGCTCTGGGGATGGAGGAGGCACGGTAGTATAACTCTTCAACGCCGAAGGCGTCGGCTAGTATCTGCTGGGGGTTGGGTGGCAACGGTGCCCGAATAGCCTCGATGGGAGGGAGTGACGGAAGTCGACGAGTACCGATCTGGAGATTGGCGGGATGATGAGGTAACCGAAGGGTACCGAGAGGGTGAATGTAAACCTCAGATGGAAGATGGTGTGGGTAAGAGGGAATTACCGGAGGTTCCAACCAATCAACGTAGAGATCCGAATAGTCTGGCTCTGGGACTATCGGCACTGAGTACTTCTCGATGGTCTCCCTTTGTCTCTCAGCGTGTAACGCCTGAGTACGAGCGTAGTCTTCCTGGACACGAGCGTTCTCTCGTTCGAGGTCGTCGATGATGCTGGTGAAGCCGGGATAGACCTCTGCAGCTCGTTCGAGGTTTCTGATGACGCTGGTGAAGTCGAGGTTGTTCTCGACGGCGGGGAGATCAAGTATACCGTTCCACTGGATGGAAGGTACAGGGGACGCGGCGCGCTGAGATGCGGCGGGGTTGCTCGACACTTATTCAAAAACAAGGTCAGCGATGACAAGGCGCGAACAAGCAGCGCGGTACCCACTAGTGATCAACGGTTGAAGTGGCGTACAAGGACACGTGTGGTAGCGACGAGACGCTAAGACAAAAGAAAATATTAGTCTTGTTCTAATGAAACGACTCAACTCAACTAAGAGCTAAGACTCACACTAGACAATAGCGAGCCGATGAACTTGGCTGAGGTTCGATGAGGAAACTCCAGGAGAACAAGACTGGGGAGTCCAGTGCTTGTTGACCCGGGTTTATATACTATTGTCAATGTTTGTACATGTTGTGGCTAAACCTTATCGTAGGTGACTGGGTATGACTCATACTGACTACTAGCCAATGGCGTAACTAGCTCTACTGCGGAATGAGTAAGCGTGAGTCATATGATGAGTAATGCTGACTGATGCTGACGAGTAAGCGATGAGTCATCAGTTAGTAAGCGAAGGTCTAGACCTAGCTTATGTAAGTAAGTCACGTGATGCGATAAGATAAGATAACAAAAGAGAAAGTGAAACGACTAAGTCCACGAAACGAAGAGAAACCTAGTAAGCGTAATGGAGTGTAGGGATGATTAGGATAAGGAATGGAGCGTTCGTAACAAAGGGTTTCAAAGGTAGCCTAACGATGGGATGTCCACGTTAAAGCCTAGCGTCCGTTCAAGAGTGGGACGGTGACTCTCAGAGGGTTCAAAGGAGGCGAGGAATGACCAAGCTAGATTGCGTAGGTCTAAGTTAGGGTTACAGGAGGAAACTCGAGGGTTTATATAAGTGAAGAAACGAGTTAAGGGCAGGCATAGAACAAGTCAGAATACGTAAGAACAAGTCATGACGAATAGGAATGAGTCATGCTCGGTAAGCATACGAGTCAGCGATGACGAAGCGTGGAAGGTGAAAGAACATTAAGGAATGTTTGCTGACTAAAGCAAGGTAAGAAATGAGAGGCCTAGGCAGGACTCGAACCAGCGACTAGGACTTAGTACAAGGTAACAAAGAAAGAAAGAATGAGTGATCGTAACATTACCCCCGTATTAGAATCAAGTCGTCGACGAAGATAAAAACTAGTCAAATGTTTAACCCGTAATGACCTGGAGAACCTGTCATGTTTGCATATCCGACATCGTCGGTTGGATCATCTCCGTCATAGAGAGTGGCGTCGTCGTCGTCGCGTGAATAAGCCTCACCCGAGATACGGGTATAGAGTGGAGGGGGGCGTCGAGCAGCTCGATTGGTATTGGTTGATCGGCGGGAACGGGAAGAGGGTGCAACAGGTGGCGTGGTTGTATGTCTCTGTCCACGCCTAAGTGGGCAACGACCTTGAATGTGACCGGGTGCCCAGCGGAAGCACGTGGGACACTGGTATACGGGACAGTGGATACGTATATGGCCCAGTCGGTGACATACGAAGCAGGCATCGTGGTACTGGGGATGTGAGGTGGATAGAGGTATGGTGCCAGTCCGTTGTCGTTGCGAGGTAATGTGGTTACGTTCTGCACGAAAGAAGACTGCTTCCTCTTCATCGTTCAAAGGGGAGCTAGACGCGGAAGGAGTCGACGAGGGGAGAGATGAGGTAGAAACTCCGATGACAGGGGTTGGAGATTGAGCCGCAGAGGCGGATTCTCTGAGGTAGCGGTCTAGGTCATTCAGAAACTCCGGCATCCGTAGCTCATAGAGAGCAATGCTGAGGTTGGTAATTAGATCACCGTGGATGTTGCGGAGGGAGGCAGCTTCTGAATGAGCTTGGTGAACCGTCGTCAGGGAAGGAGGAAGATTGGCAAGACGGGATGCTTGCAGGTAGGCACGGTAGAGGGCAAAGAGGGGTGACCCCAGATCAAGGTGGGCGCCGATGGGTACAGAGAGACGTGAGTCAAGTAAGAATTGGGACATACGGTCCATGACGGCATTGTCCATCAACTCGTCACGAAGACGATGAGCGGTGAGTGGTAACTCAATGGGTAAGACTCTGACGGTGGGAATAGCGGCAATATGAGTGGGGGCATCTAGGTCTTCCTGCAAGACTGGCCATCCAGCGGAGTTTAGTGGAAGACCAGTGGTATTCCATCCAGCTTCAGCGACGGTTGGGCTAGCGGGTTCGGGGGAAGAGGGACGAGTGGGTTGAATAGGTAGAGAACGAATAGGTAAACCAGGGGGGTAAGTAGGAGAAGAGGAAGAACGAGATAGAGAAGAGATGGAAGACATAGTGGTCGACGAAGGGGTAGTGGGAGCAGACATAGTTTCAGCGGCGAGTTTTGCGTCTGACAGAAGATGGGGATCTTGAGGAAGAAGGGAAGGCGGATGGATGAGCTTTTTTATAGTTTTCAAGAACATCCTTGGCGTGGGTAAGGTCTGTTTCTTTGAGCCAGCGATCTTCGTCAGCAGTATATCCTTTCCAGCGAACCAGGTACGAGTGGCGTCCGGAGAAACTTTGGTGTCGGAGAATCTTTTCGATCTCATACTCTTCTTCGCCTTCTATCAAGTCAGGTGGTGGAGCCGGGAAGTTCGGTCCGTGTACGGGGTTTTCGCGATAGGGTGATAACAGAGAAGCATGAAACACGGGGTGGATCTTCCACGTTTGTGGGAGGCGGAGTTTATAAGATAGCGGAGATAAGACCTGTGT